>JAGFNQ010000758.1:762516-926679 GCA_024364735.1 Boesenbergia rotunda
TTTATCTTGAGTCCGTGAAGAAGAAGGCATCCGATGCCCCATCCTCTTCAGGTATCTTCGTTATTGAATGTCACTCTATTTCCTCAGATACCTGGGTACTCGATACTGGGTGTAGCTCACATATATGTAATGACATACAGGGGCTAAGGAATAGAAGAAGGCTCGTCAAGGGAGAAGCGAATTTGCGGGTTGGAAATGGAGCAAGGATTGCTGCTATTGCCATCGGAACATATTTGCTAAAGCTCCCAACTGGACGTGTCTTAGAATTGGATAATTGTTATTTCGTTCCTTCGTTAATAAAGAACATTGTATCTATTTCATGTTTGAATGAAAAGGGTTATCATTTAACTTTTAGTAACAATTGTTGTTACATAACTTTAAATGGCGTTCTTTATGGGAATGGAACTGTGTGCAATGGCATCTACACGTTAGATTTATCCAGTGACGTTTTCAATATCGAAGTAAGCAACAAACGTGCTCGAATAGATAATCAAATAGACTCCTACACGTGGCACTGTCGTCTTGGCCATATAAGTAAGAAACGCATGACCGAATTACACCGATGTGGAATTTTGGAATCATTTGAACCCGGTTCATTTGATACATGCGAATCATGCTTAAAAGGCAAGATGACCAAATTACCCTTTCCCGGAAAAGGTAATCCAGTGGGAGAATTGCTTGGTCTAATACATACCGATGTATGTGGACCAATGTCAACTCTTTCACAAGGAGGCTATAGCTACTTCATCACCTTCATCGATGATCACTCACGATTTGGGTATGTGTTCTTGATGAAACACAAATCTGAAGCCTTTGAGAAATTCAAAGAGTTCAGAAATGAAGTAGAGAAACAGCTTGGCAAAAGTATTAAAATACTTCGATCCGATCGAGGTGGTGAATACTTAAGTCAAGAGTTTCAAGATTATCTAAGGGACAATGGGATATTGTCCCAATGGACTCCGCCGTATACGCCACAGCATAATGGTGTATCTGAGAGGCGCAACCGAACCTTGATGGACATGGTTAGGTCTATGATGAATCATGCAACTCTTCCAAAATCCTTTTGGAGCTATGCACTTAAGACAGCTGTTTACTTGCTAAACAGAGTCCCGACCAAGGTAGTCTCTACTACTCCATATGAGATTTGGAATAGTAAGAAACCTCACTTAACTCACCTTAAGATATGGGGTTGTCCTGCTTATGTGAAGCGGGTTGTATCAGACAAATTGGATGCTAAGTCTGATAAATGTCTATTTATTGGATACCCTAAGGAAACGAAGGGTTACCAATTCTATCATCCCTTGGAACAAAAGGTGTTTGTTTCAAGGCATGCTGTATTTCTAGAGAAAGAGTTTCTTTTGCAAGAAAACAGTGGGAGTGGGATTGAACTTGATGAAGTTCAAGAAACTCCAATAGACATCACAGAGACACCTAGTCTAGGCCCACAACCGATAATTCATAGTGATGAGCTATCAGTTGAACCTAAAACTACACCTCCTCTTCGTAGGTCTGATAGGACACGCAACATTCCAGAGAGATACGGATTTCTCGTAAGTGAATCGAACGACGTGTTGCTCATTGGCGATGACGAACCTATCAGTTATGAAGATGTTCTGAAAAATTCAGAAAGGGACAAATGGCTTGAGGCCATGAAGTCGGAAATGGATTCCATGTATGAAAATCAAGTATGGGACTTGGTTGACTGATAAGCACCATTTTATTGATTATTTTAAGTGCTAAAATCCATGTTTGATCCATGTTTTTATTGTTTAATTGTGATTTTACCCTAGGTTTTAGGATTTTCTATTATTTTGGACTTAATTGCAAAATTACATATTTTTGGATTATTTGGCCACTAATTTTCTGATATATTTTTGTAGGCATGAAAGGATCCTGGACCTAGGGTATACTGGGTCAAACTTGAGTCGGATGTGAACCGGATCGAATTATCAAGCCTACGATTAATCCGGGCCGTCCGATTCAAGAGCGGCTAGATCTGAGCCATCCGGGATGATCTGAAGCAATCCGAGCTAGGGTTAGGGTTGATCAAGCTCTATGATCAAGATCTGAAGGTTTCATCCCAATCAGAGCTCAATCAACCGTTGGATCAAGCAAGGAGGGCTCTAGAGCGTCCAATCACAGATAGAGTTGATCTGGACCATCCGTTGCATATCTGGAGGATCCGAGCTACCACGAGGCAGATCCTGACCCCAGATCATCATCATAAAAGTTTGGCTCCAATCAGAGCAAGATCTACCGTTGGATCTCCTCCGATCAATCTGAGCCGTCCATTTGTTCCTATTTAATCAAATGTTCACAGCAGCTGTTCTTCGTCGCGTCCTCGCCGCAGTGGTTTTCATCGTTTCTCCTTCGTTTCTTCTTCGTTTGCTTCAGCAATTTCTTCGTTTTGAAGGCGTGACCATCCTCGATTCGAGCTCATCCTTGAGTGACAGCAAGGATTTGGATTGGGGCTTAGTTAATTTCGTTTGTTAGCAATAGATTTCATTTCTGTCGTGCGTTTCTGAATTTCTGAAGAAATGTCGGTAGTATTTCGTTTCTGACAGTTTGTTGCTTCCATTAGAGTTCTAATTCAGTGTTTCTAATAGCTAGATTGCTTGTGTAACGAACAAGTGTATTTGGATCAGTTCATTTTGCTTAAATTCGTTTCTGAAATTAGCTTAACTGTTGCGTGCCATTTCTTTTCAGCGTATCCATTTTTCTTTTCAGTTGCGTATCAGATTTCTTCTCTGCAATTCCCTTTAGCTCGTTAATGCTTCAGTTTATTTCACTTTTAGTATGTTAATTTAGTTGATTTAAGTTTGTTTCATTCCGTAGCTTCAATTCTGAGTTTGTTCAGCTGAATTTCTGCACTCCACCTGTTCTGAATTCAGCCTCGTGTCCTGCATATCAGTTCATTCTTAGCAGTTTTAGTTCAGCAATTCTGAGAGTGTATCAGGTTCAGCATCAGCACCGATTTAGATCACTTTGTTGTTCTGCATTTCTGATAAACCTGCTGTGTACCACTTTTCTGAATCTGTTTCTTTTCTGAAATTCCTGCACATGTTGTGTATCAGTTTCTCCATTTGTGTATCACTGTCAATTTTGCCTGTTTAACTTGTAGTTCTGAAATTGTATTAAGGAAGCCCTGCAGTTCGAATTCTATAGCCCTTTGGTTTCAGTTACTTAGCTTGACGGTTCATTCAATGTATTGCAGCATTCTGCATTCTGAAAAACAAAATTGCTTCATTTCTGCATTGTTTCCATTACTGAATTGATCAGTCCTACATTGAACAGCAATATTATGAAGCTGTCAGCTACAATTCCAGCTAAGTTTCAACCCTGAATTGTATTAAGTTGAGGTCTCTCTTGCTGCAATTAAGTTAGTCTTAGATTCCTGTTTTAATGGTGGTTGTGTCCGAATATTACTGAGCTATTCGTGTGTCTCGTTTCTGATTGCAACCCAAAACCCGAATATTTATTTGAAACCCGAAAACACAAACGACACAAATACAAGCACGAATCAAACACAACAACTAGTCCCCGAGAAAAATACGACCTGTGGCCCCTATATTACATTTTCATACTTTTGATTGTAAAAGGGTTTCCAGCATTCATTTATAAATTCTAAATTTGAGGCCCACATTCGTGACACATAGATCGGGCCCGTCAAATTTTTGGCGCCGTTGCCGGGGAAGCAACTAGTTGATTTGTTTGATTTTTGCTTGTGCACTTATTTCATATCATTCTTGACTTACTTTTGTGCTTATTGCTATATCCTTGGATTTGATTTTATTTGATTTATCTTTTTATCTACTTTTACTGCGAGTTGTTTGATTTTATGACCAGGTCTTTAGGTGCTGAATTAGAAGATTTCGATCCTGAGATTGAGAGGACTTTCAGAGTCAGGAGGAGCCAGGCATTTCTTTCTGAGACTACAGATATCCCTCCACTTCAGACTATCGGCACTCACTCAGGCATTGACATGGCAGACCACCAGAGAACCATGAAGGAGCTTGCAGCACCTGACGCTGCATTTCAGTACTCCAGCATAGCATATCCAGAGCTAGGGGGGAGTTTTGAGCTCAGATCGGGACTTATCAATTTGTTGCCAAAGTTTCAGGGTTTATCTGGGGAGGATCCAAACAGACACTTGCACGAATTCCATGTGGTGTGCTCTACTATGAAGCCTCAGGGCATTTCTGAAGAAGACATCAAGCTGAGAGCTTTCCCCTTCACATTGACAGGAGCAGCCAAAGACTGGTTTTATTATCTGCCTACAGGACATGTGTCTAGTTGGATCGCTATGAAGAAGGCATTTTTGGAAAAGTACTTCCCAGCCTCCAGGACAGCTATAATCAGAAAAAGCATATGTGGGATTCAGCAAGTGGTGGGTGAGACATTGTATGACTACTGGGAGAGATTTAACAAGCTGTGTTCAAGTTGCCCCCAGCATCAGATTAGTGAGCAGCTTTTGATTCAGTACTTTTATGAGGGACTCTTACAGATGGATAGGACTTTGATTGATGCTGCAGCTGGAGGGGCCTTGGTCAACAAAACACCACATCAAGCTAGGGAGCTAATTTCTAATATGGCTGAGAATTCCCAACAATTTGGAGGCAGAGCTTTGACCACCAGAGGAGTGGCAGAAATTCAGGGAGTTCCTACTGATCAGAAGGAGGTTAAGAATGCATTGATGGAGCTCACCTCAGCTTTTAAGCAAATGGAATTAAAAATGGAAAGACTAAGCTCAACTCCTTCAGTACCTCCACCCTCTAATCAAGTGATAAGTGTGTGTGGCATTTGCTCTAGTCTAGAGCACACTTCAGACTCATGCCCTACCCTCCAACAGGACGAGACAGTAGCAGCCTTAGTGAGAGGACAATTCCAAGCAAGAAACAATCCGTATTCCTCTACATATAACCCCGGTTGGAGGAACCATCCTAACTTGAGGTATGGGAACACTTTCTACCAACAAGAGCCTCAAACTCAGCCCTCACAGCCACCCCAACGAATTTTCCAGCAAGTTCAACAACAACAACCACAATCACAGCACCAAAATCAAAGTTTTCAGCCCCTAAATCAGCACTTCCAGCAACCATTTCAGCAGCCATTTCAAGGGTTTCAACAAGGTTTTCAAGGGCATATGAATTATTCACAACCATACCAACATCTACAGCAGCAAGTTCAACAATCACAGCAAAATTTCCAGCCTTGGAACTCAAGTTTTCAGCCCCAAAACCAAGAATTTCAGCCCAATCAATTTCAATCTCCACAACAACCATTTCAAATGCAAAATCAAAATTTTCAAGGCTGTAATTCTCAGCAAATTCAACCCACACTCCAACCTACTTATCAGCAAAGTCAACAGCAATTTCAGAACTCCAATCAGCCCCAACAGCCCCAATTCCAACAATTACAACAAGATGATATCATTGGAGCTATACAAAACCTCGGAAGGCAAATGGGACAATTGGCTAATGATGTGAATCAACTTAAGGCTCAAGGATTAAGCCAACTACCTTCCCAAGCTGTTCCCAACCCAAAGGGAAATGTTAGCGCAATTTATTTGAGGAGTGGGAAGGTGGCATCAACTCAAAATGACCCAAGAGCTGAATTTTCTGAAAACAGGGCAGCATGTTCATTTCCAGCCCAAATCAGTGCCGAAACCACTCCAAATTCAGTGGAAACCAACCCTATCTCGTGCCCAACTCCCTCCTCAAGCAATTCCCCAATTTTGGTGGAAAACGGAGAAGAAATCAGTGGCGAGACAGATTTTACAGCGGTTCCGAAAAACAGGGCAGCAGCTCACAATTCAGCCCTCCCATCTTCGATTCAAGAGGAGGAATTTAGAGTGCCCTTGCCTTTTCCAAATGGGAGAACTCCTACCAAAAGACACGTGGAGGAGGAGAAAACCAAAGAGTACAATGAACTGGTAAAACTCTTTAGTAAAGTTGAAATTAATGTACCCTTGCTGACAATGATTAAACAGGTTCCTAAGTACGCAAAATTTTTGAAAGACCTTTGTATTAACAAGAGGAAGCTTAAGGAAAATGAATTGGTCAGCATGGGGAAGAATGTCTCATCACTCATCCATGCCATACCTCAGAAATGTGAAGACCCTGGCATGTTCACTGTATCTTGTGAGATAGGAAGCACCACGCTACATGATGCTATGCTTGATTTGGGAGCTTCTATTAATGTCATGCCCAGGACGGTCTTCGACATGCTTGGCATTGGTCCTCTACAGCCCACGGGAGTTGTGATTCAGTTAGCAGACCGGAGTCAGACCCGCCCGGCAGGGGTTATTGAAGATGTTTTGGTTAAGGTGAAAGAGTTGATTTTCCCTGCGGACTTCTACATCCTAGACATGGAGGGAGAGTACCTTGCACGTAGATCCCCACTTATCCTTGGAAGGCCTTTTCTGAAGACGGCCAAAACAAAAATTGATGTTTATGCTGGCACCCTTTCGATGGAGGTGGGAGATACAGTAGTCCAGTTTAGCATTTTCGACGCCATGAAGGACCCTAGGGGAGATCACTCTATTCTGAGCATAGACACCGCAGATGAGATTGTTGGGGCGCAGATCATTGATGACGAGAGCACATTTGACATAGTGGGAGGAGAGTTGATTTCAGAGGGAGCTTTACCTGATTTTTCTTATTTTGTATTTTGTGATGATATTGTCCTTGATAGCCCTAATTTTTTTAATAAGGTTGTTGCAGGTAGTACTGAGGAGGCATGCACAGAAGAGGATTCTATAGGTGTAGGGGATTGCACAGAGCCCCAGGGACCACCACCATTTCCAAAAAGTGTAGGGACTTGCATGATTGGAGCAAGTACCCAAGGATCACCTATTTCAGTTGAATGTCCACCAGAATTTGAGCCTGAGATGGAGGTATTTCTTGTAGACCCAACAGACATTTTTCAGCATGATCAGGTAAGTATTTCTTCTTCTCCTTCAGAAAATTTCAGAAAGATGTCTAGAATTGCAGGTGAAGCATGTATTGATACATTTTTTGTGAGAAATAATGATGCAAATTCCATAGAGGCACCCATGCTTGATTTTATTCAGTGTGACACATTCATTGATATGTCTTATGTAGGAACTGAATGTGAAAATTTTTTGGAGATGCCTGAATTCGATGTTATTTATTGTGACGACTCTCTTGCTATATATTATGCTGAATTTGAATGTGGAAAAATTATAGAGGTGCCTCAAATTGATTTCATGGGTTACAATGCATTACTTGACACATTTTCAGTGGATATTAATTGTGAAAAACTGCTTGAGGTGTCGAAAATTGATTTTATTGGATGTGATGCATTTTTGGATACATTTTGTACAAAGACTGATATTGTTTCATTTATTTCTTACCTTGCAGGACCCCAAAGACTTCTGGAGTGGATGCTTCATCTGAATAGACTCAAACCTCCTGGAAGGGGTTCCAAAAAGAATAAAGAGGGAGTAGATTTTACTTTAATTCAAAACACTCTACCTCTTAAATGGGTCTTGTATCTAAATAACCTTCGGCCACCTGAGCAGATTTTTGTACAGTCCAAGTGTGGGGGAGCGATGCATCGTGAAGTTGAAGTAATAAAAGAAGCTCTTTCGCACACCCAGACTCCTCCACTACCACGATGGAGGCTCCTTCTGGATAGACTCCGCCCACCAGAATAAAGGGGAGTTTATTTTTTCTTGCATTTTCTTTTATCGCATTTTTCACTTTTATGTTTTCTAGAGTAAATTGAATAAATAGACATTGTAAATACCATGTCTTTTCTTTTAGCCCTTTTTCTTGCATGAGTAGAAATAAAAGTATCCCTTTAGGTATTCTCCATGGCATGTTAGAGTCTTCTGAAAACAAATTAAATTTGGTTGTCAAGACTTAGAATTTGAGTTCATGGATGAAATCTTGGATGCTTGAGTACTACTTTGCTTTAAATTCTTAATTGATGACTTGAGATGAATGGTTTTTACCTAGTGAGATTAGCCTTATTTGTGACACACATGTTATTGAACTCTAGAAATTGCTTAGTTTCTTTTAAAACCATATTTCAATGATTGGATCACATCTATAGAGACTAATCCATTTGTTTCCCTTTCCACATCAATTTTTTTTGAAAAAAAAAAAATCATGTTCATTCCATTTTCCTTTGCTTATTTCTTTTTTTTTACCTTCACTTTTCTTTGGACTTGTTGTTTGAGAATGTTTCTTGATGCTATTTTGCCCGAGACGGACAAAGATTGAAGTGTGGGGGAGTGACTAGCTTTTTGGAAAGAATTGGTATCAAGGAGGCACTTCAATTCGAAAAAAAAAAAATTTTTCATGTGCCAATTTAGTTGAGTGTGGTATCAAGATCAAGCAAGAAGAAGTAGTTAAGGAAGACAAAAAAATTGAAGCATCTAGATTCTTGTTCATCATTTGAAGATCCAATGAAAACAAATGGCATGCAACATAAAAATCTGCAATGAATGAAGAAAGGGAATGGCACATAAATGAAGAAAATTTGTGCCAAGTGAAGCCGGATTTAGTTGGGTTGTCTTGACAGGAATTAAATGGCAAGGTCCAACCATTAGAAAGTCAGAAGGGCAGCAAGGAACAAATCAGATTCAAGAAGAAAAAAAAAAAAAAAATCTGTGCAATAATAAAAAAAAAAAAAAAAGCTTGTGCCAAGATGAAGAAAGAAAACAAAAATCTGCTATTTTGGATGGTAAATTGACATGGATCAAAACTTGGAAGTTGGAATTGAGGAAGCTAAGTTCAGCAGCAAATCTGATAGAGTTTGAATTGAAGATAACTAAACCTGATCCCAAACAGGAAGTTTGTGCTAAATCTGATCCAAAACAGATTTGGATCAGTTGAGAGTTGGATTGCAAGAAAAACAGCCTGATCTGAGCTAGAACTGAATTAGAGGATGCAAGGATGAATAACCTAACAATTCTAGAGTTTGAAATGGAGATCTTGAGCTGGAGTTGCAGCTATGAGAAGAAGAAAAAAAAAAAATTCTGCACTGCAGTTTTGCCGAGTGCTGAATTTGAGAGCTGAAATGATACAAGCTGGACTGTGTTGAATTGAAACTAATGCAAGGTTGCTGCCAAATGCTAGCACCTGAAATGCAGCTGTACAATCTGAGACCTCGCTGAGAATCTGAAGACAAGCTGAGAATGCAGTGGAAAAAAAGAACAGAAATCAGATTAGATTATTTCCATGTAAGCAGTTTGGTATCAATTGGAAGTGAATTTGATTTTTCAAGGATTGTGAATTACGAATTGAAGTGGATGAATGTATCATAGATTGAAGCACATCACAGCCTATCAGAACAAGAAAGGAATTTGGGTGCTAGGATTTTCGAAGTTGAGAAAATGCATCAAAAGGGAAGGGCTGAATTCAATGTGATGATTTGATTTTTGAGTGGAACATTTAAGGCTACCACTGTCAATTGTTACAAACACTTTTGCTATTTGATGTCTAGGGTTCTCTGATACAAAGCTGATCCGAAATGCTCCATTAGAAGGTTTGAGAGCAAAGAAAAAAAAAAAGAAGAGAAAAACAGAAGACAGTTTGAAAAACAAAAAAAAAAAAAAAAAAAAAAAAAACAAGGATCCAAGTGGCACACCTTTGAAACTTTGGCACCATGAAATCAAGTGAAGTTTCTCACATCCAAATCAAATTCTTTGCTCCATTACATTCTGAATCCACTAGAGAGAAAGAAAAAAGAAAAAGATTTGATGAAAGAAGAAGAAGAAAGAAATTTGGCACACAAATTGAAACTTGGCACATTGAAACCAAAAAAGGGTTTTTCATCCAAACCAAAGGAATTACTCAAGATTTACTTCACCCATACTTTTGATATCATTAGAGGACTGTCAAGATGGGGCAAAGCACATTGGAAACATACTTGAGCAACCAAGTCTCCCACTTAATCCATTTTTCCATTTTCTTTGATTTCTATTCCATTTTTCACCATTTTCTATGCTTTTCATTTGTTTTTGTAGATGTTGATCCTAATCATGACTAATGGTGGAGATTAGACAATAAGCAAGCCTATGGTAGTGCAAGAAGCATGTGTGTAAGAGTGAGCTCCACTTCCATCACCAAATTAGAACTTAAGAGAGAGCCACCAACACTTCCCTTGAAAGGCTAGTGATTTGAATTCTTCTCAATGATTCATGATGGATGAAAAGGCTAAGTTGTTGATTTAAGGACAAGATAGTAATCCATAGAGCTTAGATTTATGAGAATTGGCAACCCTAGGTAATTTCTTTTCATTTGTTTCTAATTATGCTTAAGGAAGCCTAAGGGATACATATTTAGTTGTTTCGCGAGACGCTCAAGGATAAGTGTGGGGGAGTTGATAAGCACCATTTTATTGATTATTTTAAGTGCTAAAATCCATGTTTGATCCATGTTTTTATTGTTTAATTGTGATTTTACCCTAGGTTTTAGGATTTTCTATTATTTTGGACTTAATTGCAAAATTACATATTTTTGGATTATTTGGCCACTAATTTTCTGATATATTTTTGTAGGCATGAAAGGATCCTGGACCTAGGGTATACTGGGTCAAACTTGAGTCGGATGTGAACCGGATCGAATTATCAAGCCTACGATTAATCCGGGCCGTCCGATTCAAGAGCGGCTAGATCTGAGCCATCCGGGATGATCTGAAGCAATCCGAGCTAGGGTTAGGGTTGATCAAGCTCTATGATCAAGATCTGAAGGTTTCATCCCAATCAGAGCTCAATCAACCGTTGGATCAAGCAAGGAGGGCTCTAGAGCGTCCAATCACAGATAGAGTTGATCTGGACCATCCGTTGCATATCTGGAGGATCCGAGCTACCACGAGGCAGATCCTGACCCCAGATCATCATCATAAAAGTTTGGCTCCAATCAGAGCAAGATCTACCGTTGGATCTCCTCCGATCAATCTGAGCCGTCCATTTGTTCCTATTTAATCAAATGTTCACAGCAGCTGTTCTTCGTCGCGTCCTCGCCGCAGTGGTTTTCATCGTTTCTCCTTCGTTTCTTCTTCGTTTGCTTCAGCAATTTCTTCGTTTTGAAGGCGTGACCATCCTCGATTCGAGCTCATCCTTGAGTGACAGCAAGGATTTGGATTGGGGCTTAGTTAATTTCGTTTGTTAGCAATAGATTTCATTTCTGTCGTGCGTTTCTGAATTTCTGAAGAAATGTCGGTAGTATTTCGTTTCTGACAGTTTGTTGCTTCCATTAGAGTTCTAATTCAGTGTTTCTAATAGCTAGATTGCTTGTGTAACGAACAAGTGTATTTGGATCAGTTCATTTTGCTTAAATTCGTTTCTGAAATTAGCTTAACTGTTGCGTGCCATTTCTTTTCAGCGTATCCATTTTTCTTTTCAGTTGCGTATCAGATTTCTTCTCTGCAATTCCCTTTAGCTCGTTAATGCTTCAGTTTATTTCACTTTTAGTATGTTAATTTAGTTGATTTAAGTTTGTTTCATTCCGTAGCTTCAATTCTGAGTTTGTTCAGCTGAATTTCTGCACTCCACCTGTTCTGAATTCAGCCTCGTGTCCTGCATATCAGTTCATTCTTAGCAGTTTTAGTTCAGCAATTCTGAGAGTGTATCAGGTTCAGCATCAGCACCGATTTAGATCACTTTGTTGTTCTGCATTTCTGATAAACCTGCTGTGTACCACTTTTCTGAATCTGTTTCTTTTCTGAAATTCCTGCACATGTTGTGTATCAGTTTCTCCATTTGTGTATCACTGTCAATTTTGCCTGTTTAACTTGTAGTTCTGAAATTGTATTAAGGAAGCCCTGCAGTTCGAATTCTATAGCCCTTTGGTTTCAGTTACTTAGCTTGACGGTTCATTCAATGTATTGCAGCATTCTGCATTCTGAAAAACAAAATTGCTTCATTTCTGCATTGTTTCCATTACTGAATTGATCAGTCCTACATTGAACAGCAATATTATGAAGCTGTCAGCTACAATTCCAGCTAAGTTTCAACCCTGAATTGTATTAAGTTGAGGTCTCTCTTGCTGCAATTAAGTTAGTCTTAGATTCCTGTTTTAATGGTGGTTGTGTCCGAATATTACTGAGCTATTCGTGTGTCTCGTTTCTGATTGCAACCCAAAACCCGAATATTTATTTGAAACCCGAAAACACAAACGACACCTAAATACAAGCACGAATCAAACAAACCTTAAACTAGTCCCCGAGAAAAATACGACCTGTGGCCCCTATATTACATTTTCATATTTTGAGTTGTAAAAGGGTTTCCAGCATTCATTTATAAATTCTAAATTTGAGGCCCACATTCGTGACACATAGATCGGGCCCGTCAAGTATCACAATGCACATAAACTATGAAAAAAGATAGAAGAATTTCATGAAAACTCTACACAAGTTCAAGAGCGAGCTCAAGGAAATAAGAGAAATAGTTCAAGAAGAGCAACACGAAGAAGAATTATCAATATCATCAAGGGAAGTGAGCTCAATAGTCCAAGAGGAAGAAGAAGAGAGTGAGACATCATCCACTTACTTAAGAGAAGGCGAAGAGGTCACCACTTCAAGGATTGAGGGGGAGGAGAGAGCCACTTCCATACAAGAACAAGAAGAAACTCCAACCTCCACCAAAGCAACGAAAAAAGGACCACATCACATGCTTTGGGTGCAATGAAAAGGGACACGACAAGGATAAGTGTCCAAATGGTAAAAAAAAGGAGGTAAATCCTACGCTCAGTTCAATTCCGTTTAAATCTAATATGGGGTGTAGGAATGGAGAAGCCCAAGAGAAGAAAAAGAAAATTAGATGCTTCACGTATGGTGAGCTAGGACACTACCACACGAATTGCCCAAAGAGTGGAGAGCTCAAGAAAATGGAGCATCTAAAAAGATGGGAGAAGGAGGAGAGAAAGAAAAGAAGTTTTCAACAAGGAGGAGATCCAAAGGTAAGGGAGGTAATTCCTAACCTTAAATTAAAATGTAATTCAAATTAGAATTCCTCCATGCATATTAAAAATAGTGTTAATTATTCCTCCATGCATGCTAGAATCAATGAAAGATACTTACCTGTTCCAAATTTTAGATTTAAATATAATGATAGGAATAGGAGTCACAAGGTATATCAAAACCCTAAGAAAAACATGCATCATGATAGACCTAAGACCTTTATACCTAGCGATCAAGGCATTAACCCTAAGAAGAGGAGACACATGCCTAGGAACACGGGTAGATCTAGGAATGTCCAAGGTGGACATATGGATTCTAGGGTTAGAAATCTAGAAACGGAAAATCAAGCCTTGAGGGCAAGACTTGATACATTGGAAAAAGCCCTAGAAATATTCAAGGTTGGATCAAAGGGTTTAGACATGGTGTTGGGTAGTCTAAAACCCAACTATGATAGATCGGGTTTGGGATACCGGCCTAGAGTCTTCAATGCCAACAAAAAGAAGTATGCTGGGGAAGCATACAATTATGACAAGAAGGAGAAGTCTAAAAATAGCAAGGGGGTGACATTTAAAGGTAAAAAGAATGACTTAGCCAAGGACAAGGTGTCCAAGGTTAAGAAGGTTAGGTTTGTAGACCAAGAATCACCGGGGGCTCACCGGTGTGGTCTAGTGTGGATTGAGTCACCTAGGGAGGTGACTAGGGCTAAGAGCTCAAGGGGGAGCTCTAGAGCCTTTGGGGTCCATGGTAAATGGATCTCAAGAGATGGGTTCTTTAGAAAGTTTAGGTGGACTAGGAAATATGCCAAAAAGGGGTTGGAAGACTTGGGTTAGTCTTAATCCTAAGGAATTGACTCATTAAAAGGAATTTATGGAGAAAAAGGATGAAAATAGGAGTATATTTGATAAAATTAGGGTTTAATGAGTGAATATCATATAATTCAGTGGTAGAAATGTATTATGATCAATTATAAGAAGATACATTGAGGAGAAGTCATAATTAGGACTTTTGGGATAAGTTTAAATGATACAATTTAGGAGAAGTTGAGTTTCATGCCAATCTTGGGATCCGGAGTACATTTGTTTGGAAACATATTTTTCCCAAGTAGACATAGGTTCCACAAATCTCTCCACGAAATTTCAGATTTTTTAGAGATTTGTGGAATTAATTAGACATTTCTGAAATTAGGCTGAAAACCTGAAATTCAGGTATCAGTCGACCACTGATCTCAGCCCAGAAACATTCTGTAAGGTTTGTCAGTCGATTGCCCCTGGGGCAGTCGACTGATCCATAAGGGTTAGATAGAAAAGGTGTATTGGATGATAGGATATGACCTTTAAATTAAAATCTTTGATTATACTCCTTGAACAAAGGTTTGCCTCATGATTTAATGGTGATTATATGAAATGAGGCCATATAGATATCATGGAATTTAAGGAAGATTGATAAGTACATATTTATCTAGGGTCAAGAGGTAAGAAGAAGAGGATTTGATCATATTAAGAATACCTAAGGAAAAGGGGAGCTGAGATTAAGGGGGAGCATGGTTGCTCCATTCTTGACGTAAGGGGAACCTTGGAGAGGTTCTTAAAATGTCTTTGTAAGTCCAATGTAGGGGGAGCTTTGGAGAAGCTTTAAAAAGCCCGGTTTGATGAAAAGTCCTAACTTGGAGGGTTAAGTGTGGGATGCCTTGGGATAGGATCCATACATTGTTTGCATTGCATATGCATTGGCGGTATAAGTCCAAGATAGAGTCTTGGCAGTGTAAGTCCAAATGTTTATTTACCATTGTTATTGCTATTGACTATTATTTGGTTTCCCTAACTTAAACGTATTACCAAACATCAAAAAGGGAGAGATTGTTGGGGCAATCTATGGTCCGGAGTGAGCATGTGTTTTGATGTTTGGGCAAAGGGTTTAAGTTAGGTTTTCCCTTATGATCTAATATGTGTATTTGAGTGTGCAAGAATGTACAGGTTACATATATTGGTTTAACTGGACGGCCTCGGTACAGTGAAGGGTGGCATGGAGGCAAGCCGCGGGCTTGTGTGCACACCTGAGGGAGTATGGAGAGCAGGGACGATGAGCTGAGGGGCGCGGACTTCGAGGCATACGTGAAGGATGTCATGGAGGCAAGCTGGAGGCTTGCGTGCATCCGAGGGACGGGAGCCGAAGATGAAGAGGGCGCGAAGGCAATAGTCAAGGCTGCTGATGAGGAGTCAGTTGAGTCGTGAGGGTACGAGTGCTGTGTGATTGTACTCGGAAAATCCTAGGATTCGAGTGCTGAGAGAAGTGTACTCAGGAAGGAAACCCCTAGGTGTGTGAGTGGACCAGTCGACTGCCCTTGGGGCAGTCGACTGATAAAACTCACAGAAAGGGAGTCGACTGATAAAACTCACAGAAAGGGAGTCGACCCTGGACCAGTCGACTGCTCCAGGGACAGTCGACTGGTGGCACTCAGAATTCGAGCGTTAGGTGTCAACGGTCAAATTTGAGTGGGGGCAGTCGATTGGTGGCGGCCAAACAGAAGGTAAGTCCTATTTAAGAGGGCTTCGTTTTGGCCGGGATCCCTGACGAATTTGGTCTTAGCTAAAGGCCAAATAGTAGTCTTGGTGCTCAGGTATTGTCGAGGTGTTGTGGCGAGGTTTCTCCACCCACAAGGAGCGATAAGGGCTAGCCGGAAGTTATCCGGAGAGTGATCCACCGAAGGATTCTTGGATTAGTCACCCTTAGTGGTGGATACCAAGTAAAATCGGTATTGTTAGCATTGTTTACGTTGTTAGTTTTGTTTTATTGTATTTCCGCTTGCGCAACTAACAACGTAGAAAGAAGAAAGCCGAGATTTGCTATTCACCCCCCCCCTCCTCTAGCAACCGTCATCGATCTTGTTGATGCAGTCTTGCTCTGATTGTTGTTTTGGTGTTGACATTGATTTTAGTTTAGGTGGATGATCATTGATTATGATTAAGTCCTGATCGGGGATCAGGCATGGCATGGATTATGATTAAGTCCTGATCGGGGATCAGACATGGTATGGAAAATCCTAGTTTGGAGGGCTAGGTGTTGAAAAATCCTAACCTGGAGGGTTAGGTGTGAAAAATCCTAGCTTGGAGGGCTAGGTGTTGGAAAAGTCCTAATTCGGAAGGGTTGGGTGAAAAGTCCTAGCTTGGAGGGCTAGGTGAAAAGTCCTAACTTGGAGGGTTAGGTGCAAATTCCCATCCTGGAGAATTAGGTGAAAAAGTCCTGGCTTGGAGGGTCAAGTGCCTAGCTTGGAGGGCTAGGTTGGATGATGTTCTAACTCGGAAGGGTTGGGTGAAAAGTCCTAGCTTGGAGGGCTAGGTGAAAAGTCCTAGCTTGGAGGGCTAGGTAAAAAGTCCTAACTTGGAGGGTTAGGTGCAAATTCCCAACTTGGAGAGTTAGATGGAAAAATCCTTAGCTTGGAGGGCTAAGGTGGATGAATTCCTAGCTTGGAGGGCTAGGTTTGAGTCCCTAGATCGGTTTGGTGACCGATCAGGGATATTGGCACGCTGCTCCTTCGTGGATCGGTCTGGTGACTGATCCAGCGATGTCTGATCGGACTGGGGACCGATCAGGGAGCGCACAGTGAGGTTGGGAACCTATTGTGTGGCTCCTGATCGGACCGGTGACCGATCAGGGAGCAGGCTGCTTCCTTGCTGCCTTGCTCCTGATCGATCTGGTGACCGATCAGGGAGCAGACGGTGAGTGAGTTCCCTTGCGGATCAGACCCTGGATCGGTCCGGTGACCGATCAGGGAGTTTTGGATCTGATTAAAAAATCACTGTTCATCTATCCAGATCGGTCTGGTGACCGATCAGGCTTCACTCTGATCGGTCTGGTGACCGATCAGGTGTGTATAGCCGCGAGAGCTGGGAATCCCAGCGAAGCTCTGGATCGGTCTGGTGACCGACCCACAAGCCCTAGATCGGTCCGGTGACCGATCACTTTAATTCAAATTGCACTGTCAGACGCGGTCAAAGCGTCTGATCGTATCCGATTCGCTGCTGTTTGCTTCTGATATTTGATTTACTGTATGATTTACTGCTCTAACAGACTGATTAAGCTGCAGGTGACAGGAGAGGATTCAAACACTCAAGGAGAGGTCAATGAAGGCTTTCCTTGGAGCAGGTTTGTCCGATTCTCCATTTCCGATTGCAACGGCCGAGTTGCAGACTGGAGCCAAGACTGGGGCTTGGCTGAGGGATCTCAGGAAGACCAGAGAGGGCTCAGTGGTAGCTGGCGTTGGCAGTGAGGTAGCTGGAGGCTACGGAGGATGTTGTCACCTGATGCTATATGGAGAATCAAAAGGGCGGAAATTGGCTTCGTGGAAGAAAAAGTGTTCCAAAGAAAGTTCTGAAACTTGTGTTCTTGCCGCGCCTTGAGTTCTCCACAACAAGCTTGCTGTGTTCTTGAAGTTTTCATCACTTTGAGCAAGCGATCGAGAAGCAATCATTCATTACTTAAGCGCTTGAAGGAGAGAACAAGGAGCTTGGAGTCCGACAGTGGGAAGACACGAAGAAGGGTTCTTGCGTGAGATCGCCACTGGGTGGAGCTCAGGGAAGCTTGCTGTGTTCTTGTCCTTGCTAAGTGTTTGAGTAAGATCCTTCTTGTTGTTTCTTTGTGCTTAAACTTTATCTGTGATAGAAACGCTGTGGAGAGGTTTCTCCACCGAGAAGGAGGTTGCGTTATATCCGGTGAAAACCGGGGCTTGATCTGTCGACGATCAAAGGATCGCCCACCTTAAGGGCACGCCAAGGAGTAGGGGCAAGTTATCCCCGAACCTTGTAAACCCTCTTGTTAGCGTTCTTGGCAGTTGTCTCTGTTTGCTCTCATTTCTGTCTGCTCTCATTTCTGTCTTCGTTTACTGCACTGCTACATTTTCCTTTGTTTCTTCCGCTGTGCTACTGATAAGTTGAGTGCAGGAAATTTGTTAAGTACAAGTAAAAGTGATTGGCTATATTCACCCCCCCCTCTCTAGCCATCTCGTTTCCAACAGATCTAACAGGTCCCTCTTCCTGTCTCAGGGCGCTTGAAGCTACGAAGTTGGCCTTCTCCAAGTCTCCTAGGGAATCCAGCTGATGTACGAGAATTGCCCCGCGCGTGTCCCACCAGTGATGAGACAGATCTCCGATGGTGGGGATGTGAGGTGGAGATCCTGGGGATCTCGCCTTGCCCAGAAGCCACTCGCCGTGAGGTGGCTTGCTCGATTTGGTATTGTTCGAGCACTCCTTTAACAGTGTTGGACACAAGGCGATCCAATTCTTCTTTCGTCAAAACGATAGGTTGTCCCTCTGGCTCTGTCATCAGTGCTCCTTCTAGTGCTTTGATTTGTAGTTTCCCACAGGCGGCGTCAAACTTGCTTTGGAAGAAATCGACGCGGACGACGAGTCATCAGAGTGCAACCCACGAGGACGATGATGAAAAGAAAGGAGGTCGCATCCTGCGAGATCAACACGAGCGTTAATGGGAACACGCCGAAGATTTTCCGACGGAGCCCACTCCGATGCTTAAGTTAGCATTCAAGTCGCTTGTAGGTAGGGCTGTAATCGAACCGAGCCGAGCCGAATACCTGAGTGTTTGAGTTTGGCTCGTTTATTATCGAGCCGAGCTCGAGCTTAATTTATCGAATATAGTGATGGCTCGCGAGCATATTCGAGCCTAATCGAGCCCTAAACGAACTTACCAAATATAAATTATTTAATTAAATTATTCATCAATTTATTGAAAAAATAAATTATATATTCTAAAAAATATAAAATATTTACTAAAATATATGATTTTATTCATACAAATGAGTTTTATTGGATATTTTATATTTATTAAAGGTAAAAGCGTCAAAATTATATATTTAATGTTAAATATTAATTTTATATTTTACGAACTAGCTCACGAGCTTATTAACGAGCCTGTTCACGAGCTAACGAGCCGAATACTGCTGAGTTTGAGTTTGGCTCGTTAATATTAACGAGCTTTATTAAACGAGCTTCTATCGAACCGAGACCCGAATAGCTCGCGAGCGGCTTGGCTCGTTTACACCCCTACTTGTAGGAAGAGAAATTAGGGAGAAATTCATGAGTTGAGAGAGCATAACCCCTTTACCTGGGGGTGAAGTGCCTTATATACCTGTAGGCTTAGTCGCACGTATCTCCACGTTCTCCTCCACGTTCTGTGCTTGTCGGTTACCTGATAGCTCTTAGGTAACGGCTCCCGCGATTATTGAGCCTTAATTATAGCATATAAATGACAATAATTATCCGTAATCTTTCCTGAACAAGAAAGGGTAACGATTGTTGGAATCGGGCTATCGAGTCTATGACTTTTTGGGCTCCGCTTTCCCGAGAGGGTCTCGGGAGATTTCCTCTCCCGGAAGGGCCTCGTGAGATTTCCTCTCCGAGAAGGGCCTCAGGAGCCTATCTTCCCGAGGAGGTCTCGAGTGTATACCATCCCGAGTTAATCTCGGGGATCTACCGTCCCAAGGTGATCTCGGGAGTTTGTCTTCCCGAGAAGGTCTTGGGAGTCTGCCTTCCCGAGGTGAGCTCGAGAATCCGAGAGAGTTGTTTAGACTCGGTGGATCCATACACATAATTTTCTCGTTCCACGTGTCAACCCTGGGATGCTCAACCCCATCATGGTTAATAGAAAATTTGTCTTGGATTGGATCAGTCATCCTCAAGATTGAAGATTAGTTAGTGGTTAGTAGGAAATTTGTGTTGGATTGGATCGGTCACCCTCAAAATTGAAGATTAGTTGGTGTAAGTTATATACCTAATATCAATTAAAAAATATATCTTAAATTAAGAAAAATAACATGATTTCATCTTAAAAATATCTCGGGATCCAATGCTATTATAGAAACTATCCGGTAGCTATCACAATGTGTTTAGAGTGAATTTAGGATTTACACCTAATAAAAACTATTTAGTAACTGTTATAATATATTTAGAGAGTTTAAGATTTAGGAGTTAAGATTTGGAAGCATAATAATTATATATTAAACTTATATAATTGTTTTAAAATGATTTTGATTAAATCTAATTAATTTTGACCAACTTAATAAATAATATTTTTATATAATAATTGATTCTATAATCTAAATCATAAAATCTAGATTCATACTAAACATATTATAATAACTACCTACTCGGTAATTTTTATACGTCGTTAACTTTTACACAATATAAAATTTTAAATTTATCTTAAATATATTATAGCATTTTCTAGATTAACTTCTACACATTATAAAAAATTATATGATAATTTCTATAAGATATTTCAAGATAAATTGAGGAAAGAGTCGTCCATTTATTTATTTGAATAAAAGGAGACCCTCTTGATTATTTGTACAATTTAGGACGTACTTTTTTATTTTTGTCCTTTGCTATTTATTATAACCAACAATGCTAAGGAATTTCATAAAAATAAAATTACGAAAATTTACCTCCATTTGCTTTTCTAATAGATCGATAATCAACGGTAGCATCCATAATAATTAATTTTGTTCTTACCATTTGAATACAAAAACTGCCACAAATTACTGCAATCTCGGATATGGTGGAGTCCATAAAAGGTCGGCCCGGATCCTGAAAAAGGAGTAGACACCATATTAGATGCCGTCTTTCTTTATATTTTTGTAATAGATTATTTTCACGGCTCAATCTCGTGACTTCAAAGTCACAAGACAGCTGCACCTAAATAACTACGTAGCTTACAGTTGTGGCATCGCAAAAATAACTTATAAACAAAAGAAGGTGGCGTATCGAACAAAGTAACAAGATCAGGAAATGCATCTGCGATCATCCTCTGGAACAAGCTTGATTTCGCCGAGAGGGGCTACAAAGTTGCGAGGAATCTGTTTTCATCTCGCCGAGCTTGAATCTCCCGGTACCTTAAGGCACTCCATGGCATTCGGTAGGCACTCTTGCGGGTTGGCATAGAAGTAATCTTCCTCCTTGGGCTTGTCGGTAAGAACTTTTCGACAGGTCGGTTGTCCAACACTCCCATTAACAACGCGCTTAACTGAAGATGCAAAGTCATCCCATGGAAGTGTTTTGTTGCTATGCATATTGAGGAGCTCGACCAATTTCCTGCGGTTCAGCAAGATGGTTTTCCGAAAACTAAGGTACCTGCCGAAGCCAAAATCAGGGCCGAGGCCAGTGACAATCAGAAAAGAAATGGCAAAGGGAAAGATGTACCTCCGATGCCCCTCGACGACTTTAGCCATGTTCCCATCGTATGTTGGGATGAAAATGTCACTCTCCAAAGAAACCATATAATCGAGTGCGGCCATTTGGGACGAATGATTCTGAAACTGCTGCAGATCTTCTGGATGAAGCAACGTTTCCTTTTTAACCTGCAGACCGAATGTATCACAGTGATGCAAGGATTGATAGAAGAAAATCTGAAGCAGAATTGCAAGTGGAAGATGATCCTACAAGGTTGGGAAATTCTGCACGCAATACCGATAGCCTCTCTTCTCCGCCGTAAATCTCACCAGAGGCAATATATATTACAGTATCCTTGTCAAAGCCCAATGCTTTGAGGATAAGGGTGGTCTCCTCGGGTGTAAGTGGGCACAAACCTTGCAGTCTCTTGGCCATGGAATCGATCTCTTTTTCTCTCCACCATGGATAGGCATACCTGAATAAGAAAAATGAAATGGCTGCACCTGATAAGAAACCTTATTATGCAATATCAGAATTTCCCATTGTTGTAAAAGTCGGCGCCTAGGCCGCCTAGACGCCGACTAGGCGCTAGGCGGCACCCCACCGTGGTGCCGCCTAATGCCGCCTAGCGCCGCCTAGCGCCGACTAGGCGCCGACTAGGCGCTAGGCGGTAGTCCTCCGCCCGACTACCGTCTAGCGATTTTTACAACCTTGGAATTTCCTAAAACCTTCTGTCCTTAAGAACCACAGTTATCGATTCCAAGAAATGGCTGTTTCACGTGTGATTGGAGACTAGTGTAACAAAGATAAGAACACTAAGATCCAATGTAGGGTTATTTAAGAAAATAAGGAAAGCTGGATCTGAGAAGAGCAATTAAGTATCTTTTAACGACAAGATGAACATACAATATATTGGATATGTGCTCACACTATATTCAACGTGAAACTATTTTCCATTTGGAACAAATGCAACAAAATTAAACTCCTCCTAAGTTATTATAGGAATTCAAATCTCCTATCTTTGGCTAAAAGCCCTCCAAATTTAAATCGCCTACTAAGAGACCAGACAACTATTGGATTAGGTATAACTTAAATTGAAAATTGAAATGCAAAAAAAGATAAATTCTACTATGGACAAGTTTAAAGCCAATCATGAAATTCTATATTTCATTAATCAGCAAATATTAATGAACTTCTATCAACAAGGAAATTCTATATTTAATAAATTGAAATGATTATTGAAAGTGTGAGGAAAACTTAAAAAATTTCCTAGTAATCCCATTAACGTAATTGGAAGTGTTTTAAGAAACACAAATATGTATAATGATAAAGTTGGCCATAATATTTATTGGAAGGATAAGAACGATGAAGAAAACCCAAAAGAAAGCATGGTTTAAAGTATCGAATTGTGTCGCTTAGCATGATTGATACTTTTCATTCCAATGGAGGACCAGGATATGATACGTGCCGACACATGGTTTAATCGTTGCCTATTTCAAAACAATCTCACCCATGTTAAGTAGAGCTGAGGAGTGCATTTCTTTTGTTTCGGTCAATACGGACAAAACCAATTGAATATGTCAACATTAACATGTGAATATAGAAATTATTGTCGATCATAGGGAGAGAAAGCACAAAGGACAAGAGGGTCATGGTGAGGGAAAGAGGAGCAGAGAATAGGCTATATAATGCATACTTGATTATCCAACAACTTGATATGACAAAGGTGGGGAGTCATGGAGGTCCATACCAATGAAGAAGAACTAGATAAGGTGGCTAAAACTAAGGGTGAGCAAAAGTTTGGTTAAACCGAACAAACTAACCGAATTGTCAGTTCGGTTTTTTAGGAAATTTGTTTTTTTCAAAAAAAAATAATTTGGTTCAGCTTTGGTTTTGAAAATTCCTATTCAGTTAAACCAAATAGACCAAATAAACTGAATTTCAAATTTTTGGACCCTAATTTTTTGAACAAATTTGTATTAAACCAAACCGAATTTTGAAACCCTAATTAGATCGATATTTCAGTTCGGTTTTTCAATTTTTATTAAAAATTCAATCAGTTCAGTTAGTTTGAAAAAAATCGGTTCGTCCGATTTTAACCGAATACTCACCCAAAACATTGGTGTTGTAGTAGTGGGTGGAAGCTCAAGATTGCAATGTTGGTGGGTCATGGGGCTTTATCAAGGAGCTTAGCTCGTAATTTGGCAATTGGAATTTGACTTTTAACACATATATTTATTATCTATTATATAGCATATATCTATTATAGATTGTTATTTAACATATAAAAATATATATATCATATAACATTAATAATTATTAATTAGATAGTCTAAAATATGGCTGGTATGATAGTTACAATGTTGTATTTACTTGTGATGCTTTTTTATTTTTCTTTAGTACTCTAACTTCTTTAATGATGCATAGGTCCACAGTTGAGACCAACTAACAGCCTTATAATTAGTTTAAAAACAAGCGAGCGGATTAGATAAACAATTTCATTGATTATGTTAACATAGTGATATAATTGAACACGGAGGTGAAGTCACATGTCACAAGAAACACCTTACTAGTGAATACACAAATGTTTTAAAGTGTTCAAAGTCAACTAACAGCCTTATAATTAGTTTAAAAACAAGCGAACGGGTTAGATAATCAATTTCATTGATTATGTTAACATTGTGATATGATTGAACATGGAGGTGAAATCACATGTCACAAGAAACACCTTACTAGTGAATACTCAAATGTTTTAAAGTGTTCAAAGTCAATAAATTCGTCATGCAATGGAGAAGGGACTTAATGTCAAAAAATGTCAAATACAACAACAATGCAAAGATTTTGATACAAGCTTCTGGAGAACTTGATTAAAGGTTATGACAATGATATTCCAAATGACTAAAATTTCTAGCCATTGTTTGTGCCTCCCAAGATAAATATGAATTCGAGCAACAAAAATGATAGAGTTCTCACACAATTGGTGTTAATAGAAGTGTTCAACCACTGCACTAACATTGTGATGAGCGCAACTACTCATGTTACCTCATCACAAGGTGGTGTTGGTCATTTCTTCCCTTCGATGCGAAGGATTAGCCCCAATCTAAAAAAGATTGTAGTATGAATTCTCTCACAAAGGACATTTTTCAATAATTACGAAAGAACTTGATAACTTTCTCTCTCATTATTATAAAAAATGCAAAATTTTCTCTTTTATGATCATTTAAAGAAGGCAGTCTATATTCACTACAATATGTGTTTTCAATTAAGGGTTATAATAGAAGAAATGTAAGAAAATTCTAATGATATAGATCCATTTATTATTGAATTCGTTTAGAATAAGGATAATCTAATAATGTATTGGTGACATGTTCTTGAGGTCGAGAATCCATTACTTAACAAAGCAAGAGATCCACCATAATCATCTCAGTTCATTACCCAACTTATTGAAAAATGCAAGCTAGAGGAGATGTTGAGGAAGGTGATAAGAATGAAGCTTTCGATCATAGATTTCTAATTGTCTAGGTCACAATTTAAATGTTCTCAAACATCTAAACCTTAAACACAACTAAAGACCACGAACAGGAAAATACAAAGTTCCTACAATTTTTAGTAAAGAGAGAAATATTCTAAATATATTTGTCAGAAACTAACAAAGGAAAGGGTTAATTGGTCAAAATCCATTTGATACAATTGATGAGCCAGTACACAATAAGAGTAACGAAACATCATTATATTCTGACATTACAATCCAACAAGAAGTTTGAAATGAAGAGAGCGATGCCAATAGTGGTGCAACTACTTATGGAAGCGACAATAGTGAAAAGTAGTTGTTAAAATAAAGTTCATGATTATTAAGATATATGGGACAATTTAGTTGACATTGATTCTAGTTGAGGTCCATCGTATTGTCAACGGCCTTATTATAGCCCTAATATATCATACAATGGTGATCCATCATAGCTCAAGAACACATGTGTATCCTTGAATATGCGAATTTTAGATCCAATGATATTATTGCAAGTCCAACTTCTCATAGTGAATCAAGACATGTTAATAGACATATAGAGAAATTAATACGAGTACCCATAGTTTTGAAATAATTATTTAATTTGGGTATTGGAAAATTATGGGACTAATCTTATAGGACAACTCAATACTCTCATCCAATATACAGCACGCCTTTTGGTATTAGCAACATTCTCATTAGATACACAACAGTCTTTTTGATATTAGTAAGGTTGTGATTATTGTAATAATTTATACCTTATTACTCTCAAATATTAATGAAGTGATTTTTTTAATTAGTATAGACATAATATTTGAAAGTAAATAAGTATCAAAATTATAACAACACAATACGATATGGTATCCAAACCACATCGTCCAGTCATTGATTGAAACTCCAATTTGACTTAAGATTTTACACCTTGTGTCTTGGATGCAACTACATTTAATTTCCACCAAATAGAACACAACTTCAACGGTAGGTAAATGATGATTGAATATAAATCATATGAAAATGGCTTGACAAATAAAAATGGTGAATCCACAAAATGTGATGCTAATCATCTCAAGTTCTCCCATTGTAAGAAACGAACAATATAGATCCTAAATTAGTACAAAAATCAAGATGACATATTTTTCTTTTTTATTTTTCCCTTTTCCTTTTCTTATTCACTGTGAGAAGGAAAAAAAAGGATAAAGAGAAAATTTTCTTTTTCAATTTAACATCTATTAATTAAGTAGCATAATTTGATTTCCAACACTGTGTTAATTTGTAATGAAAAATCCTCAAATTCCATAGAAGACATGATAGCATAATTTATAGAAGTTAGAACTTCTGTGTTGATAAATCAAAACCTGTGAATGAGTTATGAGAGGATCAAAGAAGTTTAATTGCTGTGTACCTTAAATTTTTAAGCTCTTCAACTTCTTTCTCAGAACAACCATGAGTGCAACCAGAGAAAGCCAGCATGTCCATTTCATATCTCAAATGTAAGGCAACAAAGGATCCCTTCCCTCGAAGAATATGAAGCAACTTGTGTCCTAATGTCAAGATCTGAGGAGTAAATTTCAATGAATAATAGTTTACATGGCATCTAAGCTTCTGGAGCTCAAAAGCAAGATTGTTTGCCAATCGTGCATCTGTTTTATTAAACTGAATCACATTAAACTTGTAGAACAGTGGCAAAATCTGCAGTATAAGAAAAGAGAATGAGAGAGATATAACATGAGAATCACAAATTCGCACAAATCAGGGAGTAACTTGCAAGAACACAGACAACACTGCAGAAATCGAATAGCACTATTTTCTTACTCTTTGGCAAAAAACGACCAAGTCATTCCATAGTTAGCAATTCAAGTAAAAGAATAAGAAGTCAAGCATAATAAGCTAAAGATGATACGTTCACACCTGTTGTAAGTAGTATCTCTCATCTGACCAACTCACAGGACGCATCATAAGAAAATGGCTTGAAGTATTTCTACTAATGTTCTTCGGTAGCTTTTTAATTATGTGCACTTGATCTTTCAATGATGTGATGAAATGCCTCACATCAAAGATATCATCAAAATTACTGCAGTTAGAAGACAGGTATAAATAAGGAACAGAGTGATAAGAAACAACAGGATAAAATGAGTTAATACAAAGCAAAGAACTACTATAAATAATTGTCAATGTCAGATGATAGGAATATTTGATATACTGCTTAGCAATGGACTATACCAGTTTTATAATTTATTGACAATGTACTACATGCTCAGCGATGGGTTCTTGTAGTGTCGGATTAGAATGCACTTTGGATGTGATATACAGATGCGGTACCTTGGGTCAGCCCAGAATGAATTCTTGTCCAGTTCTGGGACCACTAATGTTAGGTTTAGTAATCGAGCCACCATCACCATGTCGCATATCTAGAAGCCAAATAACATAATCTCAATAGTTGCATTTGATGGGATGTATCAGAAAAAATCTACCAACCGCTGCACGCATTTGGTTCAAGCCACCATTGCATGATAGTTTCAGATAGCCATTGCTAGTATAATTCCCTGAAAATGGTTGGATTTGGAAGGCATTAGACACCAGAAGATAGTTAAATTAGAATTCCAATTTATTAATCTCTGTTCTAAAATAATGAGTTGCTACAAAATTAGTATTATACTTGTTGTGTTTCATCTCCAAATACAATTTATAAATATTAAAGATTGATCATTTGTGTTTGAAATTTGAATGTCTTTGAAAGTCGTGTTTAACCATCAAGAACATATGTTTAGAAAATCTACGTCTGTCTGATGCAGTTCATATTTAAGTGGGAAAAAAACATCATCCAGAGGAATCATTAAACTATCATCTGTAGGTCAAGAACTATGATTAAATCATGACACTAAAGCGCAAATGAGTCGTCCTTGCAGAAAAATTTCTTCAAGCCTATGACTACAGAAGAAAAGAAAATCGACTGCATGTAAAATTGTTGTTTGCCTTTGAATCAACACCTTCAAAATGCAAGCTGTTGAATATTTGCCATGCCTAACATGCGAAGCAGAAAATCGAAGGCCAAAGAATGAATACACCAAACAATCTACAAATTCTAATTTATATATAGTAAATCCCGTTTACTGGTTCTAGGTATTTGCTCATTAAGCATCTACTGTCCGCTTAGAAGTACCTTGATCTGCAATAAAATCGGTTCTTTACTAGCAAATCAAGATACGTCAAAGTTTTACCCCTCATTCGGGGGTCAAAGAGGATGGTGAAATCTATTGTCTTTTCTCATAAGTCACCTTTAACCCGCAACAGTCCAATAAAAAAAGGATTTTTATGCTATGCCATAATAACGTTGTGAAAAACAGATAGGTTGCATACTCGACCGTAGCACTGGAGACGGAGCCACGAGCGACGGAGGAGAGGAACTCGATTCAACCGCAGGGACGCCGTCCCTAATGACAAGGAATAACCGCGCGGGATTCCAACCACGCCAGAGACGGCCGTAGGTAAGGAGCTGGATCAGGCACGTCCAGAGAAGCACGCAACCGCACGCCGTCACGAACCACGCCTGCCGCCGCGCCCGCGCCGGCACCGCCGTTCTCGCTTGAGGCAGCCAGCAGGCCTCGACTGCGACAACGCCCCCAGTCATCGCACCGTCAGTTCATCGCAATCGGGAGGCACGAACCCTAAATCGCAATACCCACCTCCAAGTATCGATCTTTTCTGAACTCCTGCGCCAAATCAGGCTCCAGGATCGAGAGAGAAGAGAAGGGAAGAAATTCCCACGGACTCAATTTTTTATTTGGTAAAACGAAGAAGAAGGTAAATTTGAATATATTTTTTTTATAAAACACATAATCCAAAAATTAAAATATAATATACACATATCTAATGAATTCTTTGAATTATTGAGGAATAAACAATTGCATACATGAATAGGAAATTATATTAATCTTATTTTTAAGATTCATCAAAAATATATGTATGTAGTTAGGGATGGAAATAGGCCAGGCGGCCTGTCAGGGCATGTGGCCTGGCCTATATTTGGCCTGGTCTGGCCTGGGCCTGTTAAAAATAAAATAACAATCAGGCCCTTTTAAAAGCCTATTTTTCTTATCAGGCCAGGCCCAGGCTCAATATAAAGCCTATGAGGCCTGACAGGCCGGCCTGGGCCTGCTAAAATTATATCATACAAATTATCAAAATAGAGTTTTGATCCTTAGACCTCTGCAAGCAAACTCTTATCTACATCCTACTAACCAACACACCACAAATCTATTTTCGTTATATCATACATATTTTATATATTTACTTTGGAAGAAACATATATATTTATGGTATTTTTAACTAATTTGTTAAATTAGTATTTTGGATAATTGAATATTCGAATTGAATTGTTATATTTTATATATTAGAAATATTTTGGATAATCAAATTAAATTACAAGCTTTGTAAACAGGCCACAGGCCAGGCCAGGCTCAGGCCTAAAATAAAGCCTGTAACAGGCCACAGGCCAGGCTCAGACCTGTTTGCTATTATACAGGTCTGGCCTGTTAAGGTGAAAGCCTGGCCTGGCCTGGCCTGTTTCCATCCCTATATGTAGTATTTATGGCTCAGTTGGTTAGAGTACATGTTTAGTACAGTGGTGGTCTTGAGTTTAACAATCAAAGAAAGCATTGTTTTTGCCTTCCTCTCTCATTTGATATGTCTATTTATCATAATTTCACATATCATCTTAAACGTGTCTTTTAAACTTTTCATCAATAAGTACAATTTTGATTTTCTTTCTAATACTTTCATTTCTTATTCTATTTTTGAGTTCGACTCTCAATGAAAATATTATTTTTTTGACTTCCTCTCTCTCGTTAACATGTCTTTCAAAGTTTTCATTAATAAATGTAACATTGACTTTCTTTCTAATACTCTCATTTCTTATTCTGTTCTTGAGTTTGACTCTCAATGAAAGCATTATTTTTTACTTCCTTTCTCTCGTTTGATATGTCTATTTATCATAATTTCACATATCATCTTAAACATGTCTTTCAAAGTTTGCTGACGGAAGAAATCGTCACAAGCTGTTGCGTGGTCGGGCCATCGGGTATCGATATCATTAGTGGTGAAGTCGTCACGTATCTCCGTCCCGCGATTTATCCTCATTGACCGGTGGGGACTCTCATTGAAGGTTGTGGCGTAGGGCCAGTCAGCCAAGCGGATTAGTCGGGTGCAAGCCTGGATACCTGATGGACCCAAAAGATGCTGTCACGAATGTGGGTCTCAAATTTAGATATTCGTAAAGCTGGAAACCCTTTTTGCTAGCAAAGATGAAAACGTAGTAAAGGGCCACAGGTCATATTTTTTCTAGGGCTAGTTAAGATTGTTTGATTCAAGCTCGAGTTTATTTGTCGTCAAATGTCTTTGGGTTTCAAGTATGAATTAGGTTTGGTTCAAGTAGGAATAAAAACGCAATGGAAGTAAAGGTAACTCAACTCAATGAACTAAATAAGGAAATGACAACTAATGAACTCAACCTTTGGGAGACTTAATCAACCAATGTAACTTAACCACATTCGGAAGAACAAATCTGAACTCAAATGCAAAAGTACACTACAAATTGAATTTAACTTCAGGAATTATCACTCAAAACCGAAACTTCCCTTGATACAAATGCAGCAATGAATAAAAGTAGAATTACAAACTTAAGTGCCGAAAAGCTTATACTCAATGCAGAGCTATAAACTGACAACTCCCAAATGACTCTTAGCAATTCAACTGGAAGGGCAAGTCTAATACTGAAGTGTTGTGCATGAATGAGTTAAGAAGTTCAGCAATGAGGGCAGGAAATCAAGAACAAACTTAATGCAGAATTGGAATGTAGGAATTCAGCACATGAAGGCAGACATGAGGCATTTAACCAATTGCAAAAACAAACAAGACAACTGAGATCAGGCATTTAACCAGCTACAATTCAATTCAATTTCTGATCAGTAAGTTGGATTTCAGCCAAGTCACTGCACTGCTGATTTCATTCGGTAGTTAAATTCTGCTCCCAAGAGGTTGAATCCACTTAAAAACCATTCTTCAAACTCTGTTTAAATCCACAATGCATTACTGATTTCCCAACCCAGATTCAGTTTGAGACTGATACTAATCTGTGCCGAATTTGCTTCATGGAGACACAACCTTAGTCCTAGCACTCCAACTGATTTTTTTCTGTTAATGTGCTTGATACTCACTTGATACTCACTGTTTTCTTCAATTGCTAGCAAACCTTGCACTAGTTTCAGTTCTGCACAGCTGCATTCCAGCTTTTCTCACAATGTTTCTGATTTTACAGCCAAGTATAGCTGCAATTCAACTCTCCAAATGTTTTTTTTCTTTTTGGCACAGAATTTGTTTCAATTCAGACTTTAGAAAAGTGCAAATGAACTTAACTTCCATAATTCCAACTTCCAAAGTCTTGATCCAAATCATTCTGATCCAAGATTCATTGATTTCAGATTTTTTTCTTGCGTGCCACTTGGATCTTCAAAGTATGATAAGGAATCTAGATGCTCCAATTGTTTCCATCCTCAACCATTTCTTCTTGCTCATTCTTGACACCAAACTCACTCAACTTGGCACCTTTTGGCTTCATCCGCAAAGATTTTTTTTCTCCTTGACATGAAATGCCTCTTTGATACAAAATATTTCCTAAACACTAACCAACTCCCCCACACTTGATCTTTTGTCCGTCTCGGGCAAAGTAGCATTAAGAAACATCCCAAACAAACAAGTCCATAGAAAAGTATGGTTAAGAGTAGGAAATAAGGAAAGAAAAATAGAATAAACATGATTATTGCCAAAAATTGATATGGAAAGGTAAACAATTTGATTAGCCTCTGTAGATGTGATCCCATCATTGAAATATGGTTTTGAAAGAACCTAAGCAAGTTCTAGAATACAATCACATATGTGTGTCACAAAAATAAGGCTAATTCTCACTAGGTGCAAATAATTCATCTCAAGTCATCAATTAAGAATCTAAAGCCAAGTAGTACTCAATCATCCAAGATTTCATCCATTAGCTCAAACCTTAAGTTTCAACAATCAAATTTAATTAATTTTTAAAAGATTCTAAAATGACATGAAAACAACCTATAGGGATACATTTATTTTCACTAAGAATAAAAGTGCTAAAAGAAATAACATGGTATTTACCATGTCTATTTATTCATCCTATTTTGTCTAAGAATTTATTATTAAAAACTTGCTTTAAAAATGAACATTTACTTCTAAATCATGAAAATGTTATATACAATGAAATGTAGGTGCAAGAAAAGTAAACTCCCCTTAAGTTGGGTAGATAGCTTCGTTCATGTCCAAACCATTCACCTCAAGCTCCTTTAACTCTTCAAAGTACTTTTTGAGCCGGTGGCCATTAACTTTCCAAATAAAACTGTTAGATACATCTTGAATTTCCATAACACCATAAGGAAAAATATTGGTTACAATAAATGGGCCATCCCACCTTGACCTTAACTTACCTTTTATCAATTTGAGCCTTGATTTGTACAATAATATCTTGTCCCCAATTTGAAAGTCTTTCTTCAAGATGTGCTTGTCATGGAAGATTTTGGTCTTTTCCTTAGATCCTTGAATTTTCGAATGCTTCTAGTCTAATCTCCTCAAGCTCTTGAAGTTGAAATTTTCTCTCTTCTCCCCCTTTGGTAGCATCGAAATTACATGCCTTTATTGCCCAATATGCCTTGTGCTCTATTTCCACGGGGAGATGACAAGCTTTACCATAAATCAAATGGTAGGGAGACATGCTAATCGGAGTCTTGAATGCAGTTCTATAGGCCCAAAGTGCATCATCTAGCCTTTTGCTCCAATCTTGTCTAGTGGGTCCAATAGTCTTTTCCAGAATTGATTTGATTTCTCTGTTAGAAACTTCAGCTTGTCCATTTGTTTGGGGGTGATAAGACGTAGAAACTTTATGTGCAACCCCATATTTATTTAGCAAGACTTTCATGTGCTTATTGCAAAAAAGAGAACCTTGGTCACTTATTATTGCCCTTGGAATTCCAAACCTGCAGAAAATGTGTGACCTAACAAAACTCACAACAACCAAAGAATCGTCAGTCTTGGAGGGAATGGCTTCCACCCATTTCGAAATATAATCTACAGCAAGTAAAATGTACAAATAACCATAAGATGCAGGAAAAGGTTCCATAAAATCTATTCCCCAAACATCAAAAATTTCATAGAAAAGCATAGTGTTTTGGGGCATCTCATTTCTTGCTCCTATGTTCCCAGTTCGCTGACATCTATCATAATTTCTATAAAAAACATATGAATCATGAAATAGGGTGGGCCAATACAATCCACACTCTAACACCTTCCTAGCAGTTCTTTGGGGTCCAAAATGCCCCCCACAAGCTAATGAATGACAAAATGTAAGTACAGAAGTAAACTCATGATCTGGTACACATCTCCTAATTATTTGATCATTACAAAATTTCCATAAATAAGGATCATCCCACATATAGAATTTTGGATCACTTTTAAGTTTATCTTTTTGAGCCTTAGAAAAGTGTGTAGGAAAAACATGTGCAACTAAGAAATTAACTAGGTATGCATACCAAGGTGTCTCACCATGTACTGCAAGAAGGTGCTCATCTCTAAAATCATCATCAATGGTGGTAGAAGATCCATTTCCTTCAATAATACTCAGGTGATCTGCAACTAGGTTTTCTTTACCACTTCTGTCTCTGATTTCCAGGTCAAATTCTTAGAGCAGGAGCATCCATCTGATCAGTCTGGGTTTTGTATCAGGCTTTTTCAGCAAGTATTTTAGAGCTGTATGATCAGAAAAAATAATAACATGTGAGCACAATAAATAAGATCTGAAACGATCCAAAGCTAAAACAATGGCTAGAAGCTCCTTTTCAGTGGTGGTGTAGTTTGCTTGGGTGACATCTAGGGTTTTGGAGGCATAGCAGATGACATGAGGTGCTCGATCAACCCTCTGTGCTAGAACAGCTCCCACTGCAAAGTTAGATGCATCACACATTAATTCAAAGGGCAAAGTCCAATCAGGTGATAATAATAGGAACTGAGGTAAGAGCCTCCCTGAGTCTGTGAAAAGCTTCCTTGCACTTAACATCAAAATGAAAATCAATATCTTTCTGTAAAAGTCTTGTCAAGGGTCGAGCAATTATGCTGAAGTCTCTAATAAATCTGCGATAGGAACCTGCATGTCCAAGGAAAGCACGAACATCCCGTACGCATACGGGGTAAGATAAAGAAGAAATAACACTGATTTTTACAGGATCTACCTCTATACCTTTCCGAGAGACTATATGTCCAAGTACAATACCATGCTCTACCATGAAGTGACATTTTTCAAAATTAAGAACAAGGTTAGTTTCAATGCAACGGTGTAAAACCCTAGATAAATTTTCTAAGCATGAATCAAAAGACGTGCCAAAAACTGAAAAATCATCCATGAATATCTCCATACAATGCTCTAACAACTCACCAAATATACTTACCATGCATCGCTGAAATGTTCCTGGTGCGTTGCAGAGTCCAAATGGCATCCGTCTGTAGGCGAAAGTGCCAAAAGGGCAAGTGAAGGTAGTCTTCTCCTGGTCCTCTGGATCTATACAAATCTGGAAGTAGCCTGAATATCCATCTAAAAAACAATAATGGGACTTCCCTGCCAGTCTTTCAAGTATCTGATCAATAAAGGGTAAAGGGAAGTGATCTTTCCTGGTAACCTTGTTGAGCTTTCTGTAATCAATGCAACTCTGCAAGAATTCTTAACTCTGGTGGGTACTAATTCATTGCTTTCATCTACCACCACTGTCACCCCAAATTTCTTGGGCACCACGTGTATGAGACTAACCCACTGACTATCAGAAATAGGATAAATAATACCTGCCTGAAGAAGTCGAGTCACCTCTTTCTTTACAATGCCCAAAATGAGTGGGTTGAGTCTCCTTTGTGGCTGCCTCACAGGTTTTACATTTTCTTCCAAGAATATCCTGTGCATACATATAGCTGGGCTAATACTTGATAAATCTGATAAAGTCCACCCAATTGCCTTCTTATAATACTTCAGGACTTGCAATAATTTTTCTTCCTGCTCTGATTCCAAATGCTGTGCAATAATAACTGGAAAATTCCGCTCCTCTCCTAAGTACACATACTTCAAGTGGCCTGGTAATGGTTTAAGTTCAATCTGGCCCTGCTCAGTGGGTATGAGTGATCCTTGGGGCTCTGTGCAATCCCCTACACTACCATACCTGTGCTCTGTATCCTCTGAAATCTTAATAGAAGTAGGTGATCCTTGGGGCTCTGTGCAATCCCCTACACCTAGAACATCCTCGCAAACTGGAAGTGAATCTGAAATAAACTCTGAAATCATCTCAGCCTCTGTAGCAAACACATCCTCAGACTCCTCTGCAGAAATAACTCCTCCAGAAAAATCATGTGAAACTCCCTCAGCCTCTAAATCTGTATCAACCAATCCATCCAAAATGTCAATGCTCATAATAGAATAGTCCTCTCTAGGGTGCTTCATAGCATCAAAAATGCTAAACTGAACCACCGTATCTCCAATCTCCATCGAAAGCATACCAGCATAAACGTCTATCTTCGTTCTAGCAGTCTTCAGAAATGGTCTTCTTAAAATAAGTGGAGAACGGTGTGCAAGATAATCTCCATCCATATCCAAAATATAAAAATCTGCAGGAAATATCAGCTTCTTTACCTTTACCAAAACATCTTCAATCATACCAGCTGGGTGGGTCTGACTCCGGTCTGCTAACTGTATCACCACACTAGTAGGCTATAAAGGGCCTATACCAAGCATCTGGAATACTGACCTGGGAATCACATTTATTGAGGCTCCTAAATCCAACATAGCATCATGGAACATGGTCCTCCCTATCTCACAAGATACAGTAAATACCCCTTGGTCTTCACACTTGTGAGGAATGGAGTGGATAAGTGCTGAAACATTCTTCCCCAAGCTGACTAACTCATTTTCCTTAAGCTTCTTTTTGTGAACACACAAATCTTTCAGGAACTTAGCATACTTAGGAATCTGTTTAATCATAGTCAACAAAGGTACATTGATCTCTACCTTACTGAACAACTTCACTAGCTCATTATACTCCTTAGCTTTCTCCTCCTCCACTTGCTTCTTAGCTTGAGTTTTGCGATGAGGGAAAGGCAAAGAGACATCAAATCATCCTCTTGAGCTGAAACATGAGGAGCTAGAATTTGGATTGACTTCTCCACTGACGTAGCTGCTGTGATGTTGGTCTCGCCACTGATTTCACCACCATTCTCCACCAAAATCATAGGATCACTTGGTGAAGGGGTTAAGCTCGGCCTAGAGGTGGAATTTATTGATTTTGAAGTGGTTTCATGGCTGATTTGTGCTGGAAATGAAGCTGTTGTCCTGTTTTCAAAAAATTCTGCTCTTGGACCCTTTCGAGTTGAAGTAACCTTTCCACTCCTCAAAGTAATAGCGCTAACATTTCCCTTTGGGTTGGGAATATCTTGAGAAGGTAGTTGGCTTGATCCTTGAGCTTGACTTTGATTTATTCCACTAGCCAATTGTCCCATTTGCCTTTCGAGGTTTTACATGGCGGGCTCATTCCTTTGTTGATGTTGTAAAAGTTGTTGAAGCATCTCCTCCATTCTTTGTTGTTGTGCATTTCCTCCACTAGGACTTCCATAGCCCCCTTGGTTATCATAGGGCCTTGATGGACCTTGAAATGATGAAGGAGTCGGTTGAAAGATATTACCCTGCTGTGGTTGGAATTGGGACTGATAAGAGGGCTGATAAGAAGGCTGAAATTGTTGTTGATAGGGATGATATTGGCCTGAAATGAAGGTTGAACTTGCTGTGAGTTATAGCCCTGAAAAGTCTGGTTTTGAAGTGGAAATTGCTGTGGTGAGGATTGAAATTGAATAGGCTGGAAATTCTGATTCGAAGGCTGGAAATTTGGATTGTAAGGCTGCGAGGGCTGGAAATTTTGCTGGTTTTGAGGTTGGAATGTTTGAAATGCTTGGAAACCTTGCTGCCCTTGCTGCATTGGCTGGAATTGAGACTGATATTGCTGCAGAAATTGTTGCTGCGATTGTTGAAAAGTTGGCTGGAATTGCTGATTTTGGGGCTGGAAAACTTGCTGATTTTGCTGCGTTGGCTGGATTTGCTGTTGTGCTTGCTGAAATTGCTGTTGTGAGGGGTTTTGTTGGTAAAAAGAATTCCCATATTTCAAATTTGGATGATCCCTCCAACCAGAGTTATAAGTAGAAGAATATGGGTTATTCTGAGATTGAAATTGTCCCCTAACCAACGCTGCTACTGTCTCATCTTGTTAGAGGGTGGGACATGAATCTGAATTATGCTCTTGACTAGAGCAAATACTGCATACCCTCATCACTTGGTTAGCTTGTGGAGGTGCCGAAAGATTTGGATTTTGACTTGCATTATTAGGAGCTATTTGCTTTAAAAATGATGTGAGCTCTACCAATGCATTCTTGATTTCTTTCTGATCAGTTGAAACCATCTGGACTTCATTAACTCCTCTAGTGGTCAATGCTCTGCTTCCAAACTACTGAGAATTTTCTGCCATGTTTGAAATAAGCTCCCTAGCTTGATCTGACGTTTTGTTAACTAGGGCTCCTCCAGCTGCAGCATCTATCATGATCCTGTCCATCTGCAATAAGCCCTCATAAAAATACTGGATGAGTAACTGCTCACTAATCTGATGCTGTGGGCAGCTAGAACACAGTTTGTTGAATCTCTCCCAGTAGTCATAAAGAGTTTCTCCTACCACTTGTTGAATGTCACAAAATGCTTTTTCTAATGATTGCAGTTCTGGAGGCTGGGAAATATTTCTCTAGAAACGCCTTCTTCATGGAAATCCAGCTAGACACGTGCCCAGTAGGTAAGTAGTAGAACCAATCTTTTACTGCTCCAGTCAAGGAAAAAGGAAAAGCCCTCAGCTTGATATCTTCTTCTGAAATACCCTGAGGCTTCATGGTGGAGCATACAACGTGAAACTCATGCAGGTGTCTATTTGGATCTTCTCCAGATAATCCTTGAAACTTAGGCAACAAATGAATGAGTTCAGATCTCAGCTCAAAATCACCAGCCAGCTCTGGATAAGCAATGCTGGAATACTGAAAAGTATCATCTAGTGCTGCGAGTTCCTTCATAGTCTTTTGGTGGTCTGCCATGATAATGCCTGAATGAGTGGGAAGAGTCTGAAGAGGAGGAATATCAATAGTCTCTGAAACACTGAGCTGGTTCCTCCTAGCTCTGAAAGTTCTCTCAATCTCAGGGTCAAATTCTTCAAGATCACCACCTGCAGACCTGGTCATAAAATCACAACAAATCACAGTAAAAGTATATAGAAAGATGAAACAAGTAAAGTAAATCACAAGATATAGCAGTAAGCCCAAAAATGGATCAAGAAAAATATGCAATAAGTACACAAGCAAAAATCAAACAACTCAACTAGTAAGTCCCCGGGAACGTCACTAAAAATTTGATGGACCCAAAAGAGGCTGTCATGAATATGGGTCTCAAATTTAAATATTCGTAAAGCTGGAAACCCTTTTTGCTAGCAAAGATGAAAACGTAGTAAAGGGGCCACAGGTCGTATTTTTCCTAGGGCTAGTTAAGATTGTTTGATTCAAGCTCGAGTTTATTTGTCGTCAAATGTTTTTGGGTTTCAAGTAAGAATTGGGTTTGGTTCAAGTAGGAATAAAAATGCAATGGAAGTAAAGGTAACTCAACTCAATGAACTAATCAAGGAAATGACAACTAATGAACTCAACCTTTGAGAGACTTAATCAACCAATGTAACTTAACCACATTTGGAAGAACAAATCTGAACTCAAATGCAAAAGTACACTATAAATTGAATTTAACTTCAGGAATTATCACTCAAAACCGAAACTTCCCTTGATACAAATGCAGCAATGAATAAAAGTAGAACTTGATACGCGAGGTTACAAACTTATGTGCTGAAAAGCTTATACTCAATGCAGAGCTATAAACTGACAACTCCCAAATGACTCTTAGCAATTCAACTGGAAGGGCAAGTCTAATACTGAAGTGCTGTGCATGAATGAGTTAAGAAGTTCAACAATGAGGGCAGGAAATCAGGAACAAACTTAATGCAGAATTGGAATGTAGGAATTCAGCACATGAAGGCAGACATGAGGCATTAAACCAATTGCAAAAACAAACAAGACAACTGAGATCAATTACTCGAATTAAAGTTTAGATGAGATTCAGCAAAGCTAGATTCCATTACTACGAGTTCAGCAATGATAAACTGAAACACTGCAACAATAAAATTGAAACTATCGAATGCATAGACTAGTAAAATTCAGATTCAATTGCAGAATTGCAGCAACAATTTAAATGCAATACAAACAAACAAGCGGGCTGAAGTTGATGCACTACTCTACAGTTCGGAAAGGACTAAGAAGGACCAATGATTACTTGACACAAAACTCAAAAATTTGAAACTGTAAATGGATACACAAACTAACTGATACACAGGAATTAAAGTTGGTATGCAGCAGCTAAACAAAAATGCAGGAATAAAACTGAATTCAGAAACTCACAAAGCATACTGAGATCTAGTTCACGGAACCAATGTTCGAAGAAGATTAAGAAGGACTGATATTTACTTGATACGAACTTAAGAGGTGATAAACCAAACATGCAGAAACTGAAAATTGGAGTTCAGAAACGAAATCTGATACGCAGCCAGTTGAACAGAAATATAGAAATGAAATTGAATGCTAAACAAATTCAGATCAAATGCTTTAGCAAACATAAATGTTGTCTTTAATCTCAGGAATTACAACTAGACACGAATTGAATCTGAAATAAACTGAAAAATTCAGAACTAAGCTGAAATTTGCAGAATCAGGGCTGATACGCAGTGACAACTTGATACGCAAACAATTAAACAGGTAATAAATTGAAATTGAAAATATTTGTTCACTAAACAAGTTCCCTAGCTGATTACCTTGCAGAAAGGAAACCTAATTAAAGCAAAACAATTCAGGGACGTAAACTAAATAGCTGATACAGAAATTCAGAACTGAAAGTGAATGCAGAAATGGAAATTACAGCTAAAACAACAGAAATGCATTAAGAAATTAAGCCTCGATCCATCCCTTAGTTCAAAATCCCCTTGCCGTCACACAAGAGCAAGCCAAGAACCCCTTCAGCTCCGCAGATCAACAGAAAACTGCCTCAATGTCAAATCTGCTCACAGACTGCACCCTGCTGAGAAAACCCAATCGATCTCTTCGATCTCGCGATGTCGAGGTGTGATGTTGATTTGGTGATGATCAGAGCATACCAGAGGACCCTCCAATTAGCTCCGATGGAAGAAAACGACACGAAATCGTGATCCAATCGATCGGATAACAGAGTTGACGAAACCCTCAATCAAACTCTGTCTCGATGCAAATTTGAGCTAGAATCTCCACGGAAACTTTCTCCCAATGATCCAGATCTTGTTCCAAGGTTGAAATCGAGTTGGCCACGCCTTCGGATGAAGGAAACTGCAAACGAAACGAAGAACAACTGAAGAAACGCGAAGAACTGGCGAAGACGCGACCCTGTGATCGGGAGCAGCTGACAGTTTAAATAGTTAAGAAATGGACGACTCAGATTAGCCAGCACTCATCCAACGGTTGATCCTTGTTGGATCTGGACCAAACTTTGATGATATTGATCAAGAGTCAGGATCTGCCTCTCAGTAGCTCGGATCTTCCAAATTTGCAACGGATGGCTCAGATCTACCTATTCTTTGAATGGACGGTCTGATTCTCCTGAGCTTTATCCAACGGCTAAACGATCTCTGATTTGGATGAACCCTTCAGATCTTGATCTGAGTGCTTGATTAGCCTTAACCCCAGCTCGGATTGCCTCAAAAGTTCTCTGGTGGCTCAGATCTAGCCGTTCTTGAATCGGACGACCCTTATTAGTCGGATGCTTGATTACTCGATCCAGTCCACTTCTGACTCAAGTTTGACCCAGCATGACCTAGGTCCATGATCCTTCCAATCCTGCAAAAGTAGATCAACAATTTAGTAGCAAAATAATTCAAATGCATCAAAATTTACAATTAGGTCCAAAATGAGTGTAAGTCCCAGAACCTAGGGTATATTCACCATTAAGCAAGTAAAATATGGGTCAAACATGGATTTAAGACTCTGAAATGATCAATAAAATAACACTTATCAATAATCTAAAGCAATTTTCTTTAAGACATGACAAAATTTTGAAAGAGCTTTTAACTCTCCCTCGTAATTAGTAATCTCCCCCTTATTTTTAAAACATTTATAATTTTTGAGAAAAACCTTGAAATATTGCATAAAGCTCCCCCTTGATTTGAAATTTTTCCTGAAGCTTTTGAAAAAACATGCAATTTCCAATTTGAAAGATTTTCCAAAAAAAATTCTAAGTATGTAAACGTTCATTACTTAGATTTTGAAAAAAATATTTTGAAAAAAACTTCCGAGTATCATAAAAGAAACTGTAGATTCAAGTGAAAATATTTTTTGAAAAAAAGTAGAGTTTTCCCTAAAAAAAATTCATTCGAGAACAAAGTTTCTTTGAAAAAAGAAAGAAAATTTTGAGTTTTAACTTTACTTTCTACTCTCCCCCTTTGCCATATATCAAAAAAAATATTGTAGATATTCTTTTTGAAAAATTTTGATTAAGGAGAATATTGAGTATCAAAGCCTATGAATTTTGCAAAACCATAAGAAATTTTGAAAAAGTTATCCAATGTCAGGTATTACTTTTTAAGAAAGTAAATGATAGGGAACAATTAACAAATTATAAAATAATTGAGCAAAAATTAATGCTAATGAATAGTTTGTTAGACTAAGTAACAGGATTTAAACCAAGTTGATATTCCTATTGAGTCCAAGCATAATTTAAGTCTAAAAAGTAAATCATAAAAAAAATAATCTGAAAAATAATCAAATCATAATTCCTTGGGTCTCTATATAACCCAGTTTGTTACTTGCTAACTATTATAAAATAGTAGCTTTCACTAGGGTTAGTCAAGTTAAGTAGTCTTATCAAGTTAGACTTTCTAAGCTTGATTACTTAATTTGATTACTGTTCAATTATATTTATTGCCATAACTTCTTTTGATGCACTGACTTAAAGTAACCTGAGTCAAGGCATAAACCTAAGCATCTCAACCCAGTCTAAGTTGACAATCAAAGTATCCTAATATGCTTGTGAGATGCTGGCTTCTAAATCTATAGGAGCATGAAAACTACGGTTAAGTCCTAAGCTAAGTCTATAACGAATAAATCCCCAGTTTTAAAGGGGGTAATTTTTGAAAAACTAAGTCAGAAAATAAAATAAAAAGTTTAAAACAATATGTTTTTAAAACTATGAATTTTTGAAAAGTAGTTAATAGTTTTTGAAAAATAAAAAAATGACAAGAATCATTTCCAAAACACATAAATGAAAAATAATCCTATTCTACTATAAGTACATCCTAATATGCCGGCAAGTCAATAAAGGTCAACCAGTATCACAAAGTTGGAGAAATCAAAAGACAAGTCAAGTTTTGATCCATAGTCAAAGTACAATGCTAGACTATGAAGAAGGTCCCGAATACCAAGAAGGACCCGGATGCCATGAACGAAACATAGCCATCATCTCTGCATGACAGGCCTGATCTGATGCTAGCCTCTCCTTGCGTCGGACTTGATCGACATCCATCCTCTCTATATAATGGGCTTCCATCTTCTCTCGAAGACTATGAACCTCCAACTCAATCCGTGTAAGGCACTAGTCTGTAGTCAACAAAGGAGGGGGTGGTGGAGACTTCTACAGCTGCACCTCGATCTCGGCAGTGACGTTCACGACATCAACATCCACGTCATCCTCTAAGTCATCTTGTGGTGGAGCGTCTCGTCGTCTCCATGATATGACCCCGGTAGCCGAGACATCTACCGCTGCAAGGGAGAAGTTCCTAGATCCTACTTCGTCATCATAACGATCTCTCCGACAGTAATATCACGCCTATAATAGTGGAAGAGTGCGATCAAGATGTGGTAGTAAGGTGTCCGCACTCTCGATCGGGTAGAGACACTGGATGCGTAAATGATCAACTGGAACATTTGATGTCCAATGTCTATGTCCAGGTGGTGGATCATGGCATAGAGTAGAAAGGAGTGAAAAGGTCGCATGACCGCTACATCCTGATACATCCCGAGAGGTCAAGGGAAGAATAGAGGGGACTGATGGACCCAAAATAGGCTGTCACGAATGTGGGTATCAAATTTAGATATTTGTAAAGCTGGAAACCGTTTTTGCTAGCAAAGATGAAAACGTAGTAAAGGGGCCACAGGTCGTATTTTTCCTAGGGCTAGTTAAGATTGTTTGATTGAAGCTTGAGTTTATGTGTCGTCAAATGCTTTTGGGTTTCAAGTAAGAATTGGGTTTGGTTTCAATTAGAAATGAAATCGCAATGAAAAATAAAGAAACTTAACTATGGAACTTAACCCAGGTAATTCAACCAATGAACTCAAACAATTGGAAGCTTAAATGCAATTCAACCTAATTTGGAAAACTAATCCGATATGAAATCAAATCAAATTCTGATTGATACTAATGTAGATATTAGCTTCAGGAATTACCACTCAAAACATCCCGAATGATAAGCAATCTATGAACAAACTGATACAGGATTCATGCCAAAACTCCACTTGATACCAAAGTGCAAGCAATTGAACAAACCCGAAACTATCAATGGAATTAAAGCTGATCAATTCAGAAACATTGCAGAAACCTGATGGAAGAAATGCAGCAACTGACTGGACTGAAGAATTCCAAGACAACTAATGCAGAAATGAACTGCAGAATTGCAGAAACTTGAAGTTCAAACTTTCAGAAATCGAATGCAAAGATGCAGCAACACATTGAATGTAAAGTCAAACAAGCAACTTATGTTCAACAACTGAATGTGAAACAGATAGATCGGGTACAGAATTTAGCATCAAATGTATGCAAAAATAAACTCACGTGAAACAAAACTTTAGACATTGAACTGAAGTGCAGAAATAAATGAATGAAGGAATGAGATGCAAAATTTCAGAAACTAAATTGGATGCTAAACCAAACAAAGCAACAGATTTCAAGTGCTTGAATCTAAAATTCAGATAGTGATTAGAAGACCTATATCTACTTGGCACAAATTTCAGAAAATATCACTAATTCTTGCAAAGATTGAAACCGTATGCATTGCAGAAATAGAAACTGATAAATGCAAAAATTAGAGTCAAAGCAATTGCAAACACAAACAAATGTAAGTTGAATTCAAGTGCACTAAGCTAGAGTTCAGAGAAGCTTAAGAAAAACCACTGTTTAATTGCAACAAATTGTTGAAATGGCAAACTAAGGTGTTGCCGAAGTGGAGTTGATATGCAAACTGAAACTGGCACGCAACAAGCTGAAATGCATGAATGAAACTAAATGCAAGCAAACTTAGATCAAATGCATTAACTCACTAACAGTTATCTCTAATTTGAAGAATTTAAACTGGATACAAATTGAATTTGAAATGAACTGCAGAATTCAGAAATGAAGGCTGAAATTACAGAAACAACAGTGATACGCAAAATGAAATTAGAACAAACTGAAATTAAATGGAATCTTTCACTAACAAGTAATATGTATAATTAAATTGAAGAGACAAAACCTAATTAAGGCATAGATGATTCAGAAAAGAACACTAAAACAGCTGATACGAAGACAGAAATGAAATGTCATGCTGCAGAAATTTAAACTACTGCTCGAGAATAAAAATTCAATAAGAAACTAAGCTTCGATTCCTTCCTCAGCTCAAGATCTCCTTGCTGTCATACAAGAGTGAGCCTCGAACCCGTAAGATCAACAAATCGCTGGGAAAACTGTCTCGGTGACCAAATCAAGCTCAACTCTGCTCAAGTCTGAAAAACCCATCCGATCTCTTCGATCTCGCTATGTGAGTTCGCGATGATGATTTGGAGATGATCAGAGCTGTCTAGAAGACCCTCCTGCTAGCTCAGATGGATGGAAAGTGGCACAAAACGAGATCCAATCAACCGAATGTCAAATCTGAAGAAACCCTCATTCACTCTATTTTTGGGCGAATTGGAGTTGAAATCTTCACAGCAACAGCATTCCGGCGATCTAGAACTTGATCCAAGAATGGAAACGAAGCGGTCACGCCCTCAGATGAAGAAAATTGCCGAAAAATAAAGAAAAATGCAAAGAAGACAAACCGTGCGAAAAAGACGCGACAAGCTGCTTCCTGGGAATTTTTGTCTTAAATATTTTGAAACCAACGGCTGAGAGTGTTCTGGATGAATTCAACGGTCGAATCTTCTCCTATCTGAACCAAAATTTCCAAATGTTGATCAAGGGTCAGGATCTTCCTCGGGGTAGCTCGGATCTTCCAGATTTGCAATGGATGGCCCAGATCAACCTGATCTTTAAATGGACAGTCTAGAGCCCTCTGAGCTTGATCCAACGATTGAATGATCTCTGATTTGGATGAAAATCTCAGATCTTGACCTGAGTGTTTGATTACCCTTAACCCTATCTCGAATTGCCTCAAAGGCTCTCAGATGGCTCAGATCTAGCGGTTGTTGAATCGGACGACCCAGATTAATCTGAAGCTTGATCACTCGATCCGGGTTCACTTCCGACTCAAGTTTGACCAGCATTCCCTAGGTCCATGATTCTTTCAAGCCTGCAAAAGTAGATTAATAATTTAGTAGCAAAATAATTCAAATATATCAAGATTTACAATAAAGTCCAACATAGATCAGATTCATGAACCCTAGGCCAAATTCGATATTAAACAGGTAAAATATGAGTCAAACTTGGATTTTAGCATCTAAAATGATCAACAAAATGATACCTATCAACTCCCCCACACTTAAGCTTGAGCGCATGAAAACTACTAAGTATGTATCCCTTAGACTCTTTCCAAGCATAATTAGAAGTAAGTGAAAAGAAATTACCTAGGGTTGTCAATCCTCAAAAATCTAAGCTCTATGGATTAGTATCTCGTCCTTAAATCAACAACTTAGCATTTTCATCCTTCATGATTCATTGAGATGAATTTAACTCACTAGCCTTTCAAGGGAAGTTTCGGTGGCTCTCTTCTTGAGTTCTAAATGCATGATGAAAGTGGAGCTCACTCAAACACACATGTTTTTTTTGCACTACCATAGGCTTGCTTGTTATCTACTCTCCACCATTATTCATAATTAGGATCAACATCTATAAAAGTTTATTCAAACAAGTGAAAGACATATGAAATGGTAGTAATGAAGTAAAAACTAAGAAAATAGAAAAATTGATGAAGTGGAGGACTTGGATGCTCAAGGATATTGTCGATGCACTTTGCCTTCTTGTCAGTCTTCATAGTTAAGTCAAAAATGTGGTGGAGTAAGATTTTGGCATTGCCCTTCAAAAATTTGATGAAAATATCTCATTAGTTTCTTTGTGCCAATTTTACTCTTGCGTGCCAACCTTGCTTCCTTCTCTTTCCTTTTCTGATTTTTTTCCCTTTCTTTTATTTTTTTTTATAATCCTCTAGCAAAGTCAGACTTGTAGTGGAGCAAAGAATTTGATTCAGATGAGAGAAACTTCACTTGCTTCATGGTGTGAAAACTTCAATGGTGTGCCAAAACTTCAATGGTGTGCCAAAACTTCAGCGGGTCTTCTTTGGTTGATTTCTGGCCAACCAGAGTTAGGCTCACCTGAATCCGACTCCGACCTTTCGCCCCTCTAGCGTCCTTCCTTCCGGCTTCTTGTCCCTCGGATGTCGCGCACGTCCTTCTCACTCCACCGATGTAATTTTTCGTAGCTTCCGCGCCCCTCGGATGCACCGAGCCTGTTGGCTCACTTCCTCATGTAATCCTTCTCGTCCACTGCGTCTTACGCTCGACTTCCTCTACTCTTAAGTTCCTGCACACTTAGATAGAGGGATCAAAAACCAACATGACCTAACTTAACTTTGTTGATCACATCAAAACTAACCAGGCACCAACAATCTCCCCTTTTTTGATGTGTATCAACCCAAGTTCAGTTAAGGTTAAACTAAAAAAAATAACACTAAGCATGAAAGAAATGTTTACAAATTAAAACATCACCACCTCCCCCTGAACTTAAGTTACTCTCTCCCTTTGATCACAGAAAAAAATGGGGCACATCAAAAGCTAGGGAAAGGGAAAAAATAGAAAATATGAATGAAATAATCACTAAGCATTCTTTTAAAGTCAACAGATAATTTAAAAAAAATCATAGAAGTTGAAAACATGTTAGAAAAATCTGAAAATTTTTGTATAAATGGGAAATAGAGTTTTGAGCTTGTACAAAATTTTCGACTTAAAAACTTTATTTGTGGCTGAAAAATAAATCAAATATTGATTGAATAGAATTTTAAAAAAATGAATATTTAAAATTCAAAAGCACTTAAAAAAATCGAGTGAAATTTTACTGAGGTCTACTGACCATATCTAGATTTGGAAAAATTGGACTTGAGAAAATAAATTTTTATCTATTTTTAAAATTTAAAATTTGAATTTTAAACTCAAAAATTGTGAAAATTCAAAAAATAATCAAAAAATCTCAAAAATCCACAATAAGTAAAGAAAATGTTTATGTATTGAGAAAAAAAATATGAATATAATTTTATTAATTTAAAATTTCACTGCTATTTATTTTTCAAAGCTAGTAAATAATTTGTTGAAAAAAAATAACAAAAAAAGTATTAGCACTAAAACATATAATGATTGAAAATTAATTTAGTAAAGATTTAGGAACCCAAAATAAGTTCCTATCTACGGGGTTAATTAAAAATTTTGCAGGAATATAGTTCTTGTGAGATACTTTTCTAAGTTGGTCCGTGTGATTTTTTATATACCAGTTCAGATTATCAAGATAACTATTTTTCTTTTGGCGTAAACATGCAACATCAAATTCTAGTTTTTCAACTAAATTTCTGAAACTAATATTTTCATTTTTTAGTTTATCAGCATCATCAAAAGAACATTCATTAGTCAATTTTATTTTTAATGTTTTATTCTCTTTTTCTAATTTAAGATTAGATTTAAGTATTTCTTTTATACCTGAGTACAATTAATCGTGAGGGAGGAAACATACCTTACTTACCGGATCGCTTTTGAAAAGATGGACTCCTCCTTCGTCACTGCTTTCTTCTGGTGTAGCTCCCCCTTCTTCAATGCTTTCCTCTTGATGATTTGCCATCAGCGCAAGTCCAGCGTATTCTTTAGCTTACGATTCATCAGACGAGGTCTCGTCCGATGTGGCTTTCAGCGCCTTCTTCTTTGGCTGGTTCTTAAGTTTGGGACACTGGTCTTTAGATGACCCTCGCGGATTGTATGCTTCTTCAGAGATCGTCTTTTACCCTGAAACTTAGAAAATTTATTAGCCCTTTTAAAAAAGCTTTTATGATTTTTTACCATCTCCATTGTATTTTCATCGTTTGTTGATGACTCCTCCTTAATTTGGTTTCTCCTCGCATTCAGAGCGACGTTGTCTGTTTTCCCATTCTTCCCTACACATCGAGATTCGTGAAGCTCTAAAATCAAAAATAGTTGTTCTAGAGTACTTACCTCAAGATATTTTGAAATAAAATATATATCGATTACTGAGGTCCAATCCAGGGTTCTCAGGAAAGCATTTAGTGCGTATCGTTAAGCGTCGTGACTTGACACCTTTTCTCCATGATTCTCAAGGCTCGTGATTAGCTCTTTTACCTTGGCGTGCAGTTGAGCAATTGACTGCCCATCTTCCATTTAGAGGTTGGTAAGCTGGCTTCGTAGGATGTCTCGTCATACCAGTTTCGCCTCCAAGGTACCTTCGTGCAATTCAAGGAACTTTTCCCGAAGTTCCTTTGCTGAGTCGTACTTCCTGATTCGATTGACATCTTCTTCGGGGAGGATGGTTAGCAGATAGAATTCTGCCTTTCCGTTTGCTATTATGTCAGCTTGTTCCTTTTGTTCCAGGAGTTAGGTTCCTTGATTTTTTCTTCGTTATCTTTCGAAGCTGAAAAAATATTTTTCATTGTTAGTAATAATTCGTAATCAGTAGTAAAAAATACCTTCATTTTTTTCCATGCTCGAGCTCCCCTCAAACTTCGGCGGGAAGATCACTGGTCCAACCATTCTTTAGAATTTGTTACAGTTGGCGATTAGTCCTTCTACGACGTCCTGGCTCTGATACCACTTGTCGGGTCGAGATGGATCGACAAGAGGGGGTGAATTGCCGCTGTAAAATAAAACTAAATCTTTTGTGTGGTCTCACAGAGAATTTAGATTAGTTACAATAATTAGTTAAAACAAATATAAACAAATTAAACTAGTAAAAGGCTCAGACAAAGAAATTTACTTGGTTGCAACTTAGATGGTTGCTAATCCAAGATCACTAAAGCTCACTCTCAAAATCTCCTTTTGGCGGAGAAGTCTTTTACAAACTTTGAAGCACAAGACAGAAGAAAACTAAGAAATGAATTGTATGCAGTTGATGGATGAATTGAAATTGAGCTCTAGGGGTCTATTTATAGCCCCAACCAAACTTATCTGTTTGCTGACGTGGCAGTACTAGGGTGCCCGAGTGCTCTAGGGCGCCTGACACGTGGCCTGAGAGTTATCTGCAACACAACGATCACAAATGATAGATTATCTAATAATTATGGACTCTCAGGCACCTGTATGCACAGGGGCACCCGAGTGCTTAGGCGCCCAAGATCTCGGGCACCCATATCCATATGGGGGCCTGAGAAGCCTTTGGTCAGCAACTCGCTGACCAAATTTCAGCGGTCTTCATTGGGTGATTTCTGGCCAACCGGAGTTAGGCTTACCCGAACCTGACTTCGGCTTTTCGTCCCTCGAGAGTCCTTCCTTCCGGCTTCTCGTCCCTCGGGCGTCGCGCACGTCCTTGTCGCTCCACCGGTATACTTTTCCACAGCTTCCGTATCCCTCGGATGCACTGAGCCCGTTGGCTCACTTCCCCATGCAATCCTTCTCGTCCACTACGCCTTACGCTCGACTTCCTCCTCTCCTAAGTTCCTGCACACTTAGACAAAGGGATCAAAAACCAATAGGACCTAACTTAACTTGATTGATCACATCAAAATTAACCAAGGCACCAACAGTATAGATCTTATTTTTGTTCCCGATACTTTTCAATTAGTTCTCTAAAAAGATGTATAGTTTCTATTATCGACCTTCTAAACATGAACTCAAATTAATTTCGGTCACTGTGGTCTCCTTCCTTAAACTTTTTTCTATTACTCTTTTCCAAAATTTCATAGTATGACTTATTAGTTTAATACCCCTATAGTTTGTACAATTTTATACGTCTCATTTATTCTTATATAAGAAACTAGAGTACTTGCCCTCCATTGATTATGCATTTGTTTTTCAATATCATATTAAATAATTTTGTAAGTCATTTAATAACTTGTTTCCCTAAGCACTTCTATACCTCTATTGGGATATCATCTGGTCTACAACTTTTTCATTTTGCATCACTTTCAAAGCTTGATCGACTTTCAAACTTTGAATTCTACCATAAAAATTTAAATTTCTATACACATTTGCTCTACTTAAATTGCCTAAGTTAAGTTGATCGCCTAAACCTTCATTAAAAGTTGATGAAAATATATTTGTAAGACCGATGCACGTGAGAGAGGGCGGGTGAATCACGTGACTTTTTAAAATAAATTAACGACGTTTTTTTTGGACTTAATAAAAATCGAGTGCGCAAAGAAAAATAAGCGAAGACACACAAGTTAAAGACATAGTTCAGTTTTACTTGGTTTGGAGCCTTCAGTGACTCTTACTCTAAGGCATAGGTCCCTTGGACCTTTCTGACGGGCAATCCACTAATCTCACTACCAGTAAATTCTAGGTAGAGTAGTCGAATATAAGAAAAAAGGACCAGTCTAATACCCTACACTATCCTTAATTGTATATATGAATTTAGTACAATAATTAAAATCATCACAAACACTTTTTGAATCTTCGAATGTGAGCGCTTGTGTGTTAGTGTCGATCTTCCGGCAGTGGTCAGACGTAGTCGAGTCGTAGCAGGGCGGCAGTAAGAAGACAAGGAAGCAGAATGATCGTCGGAGCTCAAGATAAAAGTGTAGAAGTTGTATTTCAGCCTCTAGTTGACTTCTGTTTTTATAGGGCAGCTGAGGCGCCTCTGATCTAAAAACTCCATCCTTGGCACTTATTCACTCGGAAGCGCCTTCAGCCATTCGAGGTGTCTCCGGATTGATCTGAGGCACCTCAGGTCCAATCTGAGGTGCCTCGACTACTGTTCATCCAAGGATTATTTTATAAAAATAACCCTGCAAAACAATGTTAGTCAAAAATAAACTATATCCTACAGAATAAAGTTAGCATAAATATAGACCAGAAAATATACTTAGTATTAAATAGACCATATCTTCCCAAGACCAGGATCTAGTTAAAGGCCTCAGCTTAGAGCTCTAAAATGGTTCTAAAATGGACCGCGCCTACAGTCTCAACGGGGGTCTTGTCCTCACCGGATTTTACTTCTCTAGTGACTTACCATACTTACCTTGTGCAGATTTACTCAGCTCCATAACCCACTAGGTCTTTCAGCTAACTGTTAGGTCCCGCGGACCCAGCTAGACATCATGCCAGGTTCCCACCAACCTAGGTTTCAGCCAGTTGTCAGGCCCCGTGGACCCAACTGAACTTCTTTCCAGGGCACAATCACCCTTGGACTTCAACCTTGTGTCAGGTCTTAAGCTTTTTAATCCTGCACACTCGGTAACAAGGTTAAACAACAACATAGCTAACATTAACCCTTTTGTCATATATCAAAACCTGAGTTTGACCATTAGTGCAAACTGCACCAACAATCATTCCATTTTTGATGTAATGACAACGCAGGTTTAAATTAGAAAAAAATAGCATAATAATATAAAAAATGCAAACGGAGCAGGTCGTCTGTGAGGGCTATTGCTCTCTTGGACATCAAATGCTCTTGGTGATGGGAACTATGTAGGGATACCTCCATAGCCAGCAGGGTGTCCAATTGATGCTCCACCTTCACTCGGAAAGCTTTGCTGACCTCCACTTGCATGAGTCTCACCCGCTGGGCATGGTCAGCTACGGCCTCTGCTCTCAGTGCTCGGCAGGTTAAGGCCTCAACCTCCGACTAGGAGTACAAGTGGCGATCGGTCGTCAGACAGTCTTGAGCCGCCTGCTACAGTATGAAGGAGTTATGAAACATATACGGAAGCAACTTGTGAAACCTGGAACACTTACCTTCAAAAGAGACACACGGAGGGTCGTAAGAGGCCCGGCAGAGACTCGACGGATTCCCCTCCTGAGACTCCTTGACTTCTCGAGGTGTCAGCTCGGCTCATTGAAGGTAAGGAGTCTCTACGCGTGGGGAGTGGTTGGATAGTGGGAGCTCTAGGTGGCATTGTGGAGGGGCCAGAATTGTCATCCTCAGAACTAGAAGCCCCTTCGGAAGAAAGGCCCTCGGCAGGGACCTCCTTAAAGTACACTGGGGGGAAAGACTGTATGGCAGCCTCCAAAGCCGCGTCAAGCCTTTTGCGTAGGCGGTCAAGATGCATCCGAGGTTGGGCAAGCAATGCTTGCTTGCCTTTCGGGGACTTGGTGTTGGATCGTGAAAAACTGATAGAGGGGGGGGGGGTGAATATCGAAAATCGCTCTTTTTCGGAAAACTAAGAGTAAGTGCACAGCGGAAATAACAATACGAGACACAGCACAAAGACACAGTGGTTTTTACTTGGTTCGGAGCCTGTGTCGACTCCTACTCCAAGGCCCACGGTCGTTGACCGTTTACTTTGGGCAATTCTATATTCGCGCAAATAGGTTACACAATTTAATTACAAAATGAGTGCAATAAAATATAATAACTTAAGTACGCTCTTCTTTACCGACGTCCGGAGTAGGTCGACTCTTTCGGGGCAGCAGGACGTCGTCGGCTCGAGGTCAAGCGTTTCTGGAGCAAGGCACGAGTGTAGAAGAGCTTTGAGGCGTTGGTACGAAGTTGATGCTGAAGGCTTGGGCGTTGAGTGCTATTTATAGCACCCAGGGGCGCCCTGGACGTTGGGGGCGCCCTGCCACGTGTCAAGCGATCCGCAGATCGCTCGGTCAACTTCTATCCCGCTTGAACAGGGATTAAGTTTGACCGTGGGGGCGCCTTGGTCGTAGAGGGCGCCTTCGCTGACTTCTTCCGTGCAGAAATCTCGCTGTGGATAAAGCTGGAGCTTCGCAGTCTTGGGCGCGGAGGCGCCCTGGCTGCTGAGGGCGCCTTCACTGACGAAGGTGCCTTGCCCATTAAGCAGCCAAAGCTCTTTTTGCTTCGCTTGGTTCTGGTTCACCTTGAGGGCGCCCTGGACACTCAGGGCGCCTTACTTAGCTGCTGCCTCACTCCTTTGAGGCTCTCTGAGTTGCAGACACACATTCCTTCGGTCCTGCATTCAGGGTTAGTCCAAAACACAATAAAACAATTAATTATTATTTTATACAGCCTTAGCTGTCTTGGTTCTGACTTTGGTCTCCAAAATGGAGCCCTAGGTCGAACCGACGCCTACTGTTCCCTCGACGGGGAACGCGTCCTCACCTACTCCTCTCGGGAGAATTTACCTGATGCCAACCGCTCCTTTGGTTGGACTTTTACCTGGCGGTCCTTTACCAGGGCTTGGATGCCGAGCTGTCCTTCGCCCGGTGCCTAGCAGTCCTTCGCTAGGGCTTTTTACCCTGGCATTCCTTCGCTAGTGCCTAGCATTCCTTCGCTAGGGCTTGGATACTGGCAGTCCTTCGCCAGTTGCCTAGCAGTCCTTCGCTAGGGCTTTGTATCCTGGCAGTCCTTCGCCAGTGCCTAGCAGTCCTTCGCTAGGGCTTTGTATCCTGGCAGTCCTTCGCCAGTGCCTAGCAGTCCTTCGCTAGGACTTTGTATCCTGGCAGTCCTTCGCTAGGACTTTGTATCCTGGCAGTCCTTCACCAGTGCCTAGCAGTCCTTCGCTAGGACTTTGTTTCCTGCACACTTAATGAGTATATTAGATAACAAATAACACTTAACTTTGAATCCTTTGCCAATATCAAAACAAGGTTGGATATGGTGCTTCCTGCACCAACACTTAGAAGGGTCAGTCGGGGAGGAGCCGAGGGTCTGACCTCCTGTCTCTGTAGGAGCAGTCTGTTGGGAAGTCGGAGACAGGGGGATGGTATCCTCATCATCAGAGATGGGAATGCCCTCCTCAGGGATGGAAGGGAGTGTGTTGGGGGTCGATGTGGCGCAGCCTTTTCCGTCTCGGGGCTAGGTCTTCTGAGATTTTCCTCTTTTGCGACCCAGAGAATTTGAGTATTTGTGGGTCGACGGGAGTCGATGACTTCTTTACAACCTCCCCCGAGTGGACGGTAGCTAGAGGTGGATCATTCCCCAAAGGGGCGCCAGTCTCCGGGCTGATAGACACACCTAGAGTCCCTTGGTTGGCAGGTGTCTGAGGCACGGCAGGAGCCTCTGTCTGCTCCGGCGCTGCATGCTCACCGGGCGATTCGACAGTCTCCTCCGAGGTCTCGGCTGAAGCAGAGGGCGAGGCGAGAGAGACTGGAGGAGGATCCATAGCCCCCTTATTGGCTTCATTCCACTTGATGAGATGATTTGTCACCTTCGAGAGCATGATTTTCTCTGCAAGAGACAGGCAACAGAGCATCAGTTAGAATTAACAAGCATTGAGGCAAATGTCAAACTTACCGAGGTTGGGACTGATGCGGGTGACTTTAGGGCTGAGGCCCGCTCGGTACATGAGCTCTTCACTATGTACCAGACCTGGGCCATTGAACTCCATGCCAAAGAGAATGCCCCTAGCTCGCTGGTAGGTGGGATCCTGTAGAAAATTCCCCAATATAGGGGGAGCAGGCGGATTCTCCGTCCAACGATGGGAACTGAAAAGGCGGTGGGGTAGTCGGATGAAAAAAAAACTTCTCCTTACACCCTTTATGAGAAGAAGGGAACCCCCCTAAGAGCCTATGGCTGGGGCACGCTGTAAAGCTAAACGCCCCTCGTGAGCCAATTGGAATGAAGAAGGAATGGAAAAGGCGAGGGGTCAGGGGGATATCGAAGAGTTTAAAGATGATGTACGCCCCACCCATTTGAGTAAAGGTGTTGAGAGCCATCTGGTGGAGAGGGATATCAAAATAGAAGCCTACATTCATAAAGAAAGGGGGGATAGGGAAACGAAGCCCTGACTCTACCAGCCCTAGGAAGAAGGTAAAAAAATCTAGAGGAGGTTCTACCAGTGACTGGTCCATCCTAGGGATCACCACCACCATCTTGGCCGGAATGCCATAAGCCTCAATGGCTGCTTGCAGAGCTTCCAACCTCACTCTAGAACAGGCGGACTTGTACCACTCCACTTGATAGCCCTCCTTTGGAACCTCTTGTTGGGGCAATCGACCCAAGGATGATCAGGAAGATCATGGTTTTGATGTGTGTGTCAACATGTTTAAGGTTAGGGTGTTATCTTGTTATTTAATATGTGTGATTGAGTTTGCAGGACTTGGAGAATCACACATGGAGGACCTATTCGAGAGATGAGAGCCGAGGGAGGAGGACTGATGAAACCAAAGGCTAGGTTGTCACGAAGGTGGATCTCAAATTTAGATATTTGTAAAAGCTGGAAACCCTTTTTGCAATCAAAGAATAAAAGCGTAGTAAAGGGGCCACAGGTCGTATTTTTCCTAGGGCTAGTTGAAGTTATTTGATTGTGCTCGAGTTTATGTGTCGTTTGTGAATTTTGGGTATCAAATAAAATTGGGTTTTAGGGTTGCAATTAGGAATTGAAAATTCAATGGAAGCAAAAAAAAAAAACTTAACTAAATGAACTAACAAGTGATGGCAATTAATAATTCAATCTATGGGAAACCGAATCAACTAAGGGACTTTATCGAATGTAGAGGAGCAAATCTGAATTCAAATGCTACTAAATGCCAAACAATTAAATCAACACTGAAGCTAAACTTCAATTGAAACCAATGCAAGAACTTCAAACTTAATTGTAAAAATAAGACTTGATACTAATGCCGGAAGGAACCTTGAGATTCAGTAATGATCTAAACCCGAAACAAACTGATTTCAAACTATATGGCACAGCAAAAACAGCAAGCAACTTAACACCAATCAATGCATTAGCCTCATCTTGATACAAAGTGGAAGAGTGAAACAAACTTGATACACAAGGTAGAAACTCATGCACCGAAGGTTTATCCTAAATACAGAGCTAATTACTGATGAATTCAGAATCAAAACTGATCAATTTATCTTGGAAATCAAACTATCAGCAAATGATATTCAAGACTAAAACAAACAATTTTAGATACAAGAGTAGAACAATTCAGAACAAGAAAGGCAGAAATATTGTGCCAAATTGCAGAATCATTTCAAATGCAGCAATTAAACTCACAAAGCAAGCCAATTCGAATGCACAACCTAATGTTGAGACAAGATATAAGAGATCTAGAGGCTACTCGACACAAACTCAAGAAACTACAGCAGAAACATGCAAACTTAAATTGATGCGTAGAGAACAAAAGCAGAAAAATCTGATACGCAGCTAAACTAATTGATACGCAAGTAAGGAAACAGGAAATAACTGAAATTAAACCCAATTGTTCACTAAACAAGATTCCTAGGTACTTAACTTGAAGAATTAAAACCTAATTTAAGCTGAAACAATTCAGGAAACAAATTCAAATAGTTGATACGAAAAATTCAGTAATGGACAGATTTCAGAATTGAAACTATAGCTTTAGAACTGAAAATTCCTATTGAAACTAATCCTCAACCCTTCCCAAGCTCAAGATCTCCTTGTTCGTCACGCAAATGCTGGCCTCGAACCCCTAAGCTCAGCAAATCACGGGAAAACAGCTTCAATCTGTCAACTCTGCTCAATCTGCATCAGCTGGGAAAATTCCAATCCAAACTCCTCGATCTCAGTTTGATGGATTGCGATGATGCTTTGGAGATCATCTGAGCTCACCTGAGAACCCCTACAAGTGGCTCAAACGATCGCAAGTGGCTCGTGGATGAGATCCAAGTGATCGGACCACAGAGCTGCCGAAACCCTCAAACAACTCTGTCCGGTGCCAAATTGAGCTGAATTCTCCACTCCAATGATCCAAATCTCGATCTAGGGTTGAAGTTGAGGTGGTCACGCCTCCTTAGATGAAGAACTTGAAGAAAATGAAGATGAACTGTGGAAGAACGCGAAGAAACGGCGAAGACGCGACAAGGAAGAAAACCGAGGGAATTTTCCTTAAAGTAATTAGGAATGAACGACCCAGATTGATTTGAGGAAATCCAACAGCTGATCTTCATCCGATCTGACCCAAACTTTGATGATATTGATCAAGGGTCAGGATCTACCTTGTGGTAGCTCGGATCCTCCAGATGTGCAACGGATGGTCCAGATCAACCTAATCTTTGAATGGACAATCTAGAGCCCTCGAGCTTGATCCAACGGTTGAATAAGCTCTGATTGGGATGAAACCTTCGGATCTTGATCAGAGTGCTTGCTCATCCCTAACCCTAGCTCGGATTGCTTCAGATGGTCCCGGATGGCTCAGATCTAGCCGCTTTTGAATCGGACAACCCAGATTAATCCGAAGCTTGATAACTGGATCCGGGTCCACTTCCGACTCAAGTTTGACCCAGTATGCCCTAGGTCCATGATCCTTTCATGCCTACAAAAATAGATCAAAAATTTAGTGGCCAAATAATCCAAATATGTAAAGATTTACAATTAAGTCCAAAATAAAGATAAGTCCTAGAACCTAGCGTAAATTCACAATTAATGAAGTAAAATATGGGTCAAACTTGGATTTTAGCAACTAAAATAATCAATAAAATGGTACTTATCAACTCCCCCACACTTAAGCTTGAGCGTCTCGCGAAAATACTAAGTATGTATCCCTTAGATTTTCTTAAGCATAATTAGAAGCAAATGAAAAGAAATTACCTAAGGTTGTCAATTCTCAAAAATCTAAGCTCTATGGATTAGTATCTTGTCCTTAAATCAACAACTTAGCCTTTTCATCCTTCATGAGTCATTGAGATGAATTTAACTCACTAGCATTTCAAAAAAAATTTTGGCGGCTCTCTCCTTAAGTTCTAAGTTAATGATGGAAGTGGAGCTCACTCAAACACACATGCTTCTTGCACTACCATAGGCTTGCTTGTTATCTAATCTCCACCATTATTCATGATTAGGATCAATATCTACAAAAACAAGTGAAAACATGGAAAAAGGTAAGAAATGGAGTAAAAATCAAGAGAATGGAAAATTTGATAAAGTGGGAGACTTGGTTGCTCAAGAATGTTTCCAATGTGCTTTTCCCCTCTTGTCAGTCCTCTATTGAAATCAAAAGTGTGGTGGAGTAAATCTTGAACAATGCCTTTGATTTGGATGAAGAAAACTTGGTTGGTTCCAATGTGCCAATTCCCAATTTGCGTGCCACTTGTGCTTCTTTCTCTTTTCATTATATCTTTCTCTCTTCTTTCTTTCTCTCTTGTAAAGTCAGAAATGAAATGGAATAAAGCTTGGACTCGGATGAGAAAACATTGCAATGCCAAAACTCCAATTGTGCCATTTTGTTTCTTCCTTTTTTTTTTCTTTTTCAAACTGTTTCTCTCTTTTTTTTCTGAATTTTTCTAATGGAGCACTTCGGATCAGATTTGTATCCGAGAACTTAAATCATCAAATAACATAGATGCTCCACATGCAATCCTCACTAAACAACTCTTGCCACTCACCCTTGTTACATGTCTTTCCAAGTTGGCACACTTCTATCCTTTTTCTTCTTTTTTTTCTTTCTTTTAAAACTGTAGAAATGAATTTATTTTTATATCAGCTGCTTCCTTTCTCTCTAGTAAAATCAAAATGGAAATGGAGCAAGGCTTAAATCCGGATGAGAAAAACTTCACTTGTTTTCATTGTACCAACATTCCATTTGTGTGCCAACTTTGCCTCTTTGTTTTTCTAAATTTTTTCTATTTTGCTCTCAATTTCAGCTCCACGATAGAATCATCTGATTTCTTAAATAATTAACATCAGTTAGCATCACATAGTCTGGTGGAGAATTTGAATTGTTCCACTTGAAAATGGCTGAGTAGCAAATCAAATTTCAGCCCCTGCACTGCCCTTCTTTTTTTTTCTATGTGCTGATCAGAGTTGCTAGCATCCACATTTCTTCCAGATTTGGTCAGCCTTGGGTGTTCTCAATACTCTTCGATGCATTTCCGAACTTTGTTCCCTGATTCATAACCCAGGAAAATCAATTTCAGCTTCAAGTTGACACAAGTTCTGCACAAAATCTGCTTGTATGGAACACTACCAATCTGATTTTTTTTTTCTTCTTGCAGATTCCACAGCAGCTCTTGACAAACTTTTCAGCACTTTGCAGCTTTCCTTGCATTCAGTTTTTATCAGTTCAGCAGCTCCATGTCAAGCCTCGGCAGATTACAATCAGTGCAGATTTTTCCATCTTCATTTCAGCTTTTGTTCAGACGGATTCACATTGACAACTTGATTTATTCAGCTGCAATTCAGATTGTGGCAGAGTGCACTTGATTTCCCTAGCAAGGTACAGCTGCGGTCTAAAACATTGCTGACCAAAAATAGCTTCACAAAAATTGCAGAGTGCACTTCTTTTTGTCTTCACTTTGGCACATAAGGTTTCATTTGCGTGCCACTTTGAACTTGGACTTGCATATTTTTTTTTTCTTCCATTCATTGCCACTTGGATCTTCAAAGTATGATAAGGACTTTAGATCTCCAATTGCTTCCATCTTCCTTGCTCATTCTTGACACCAAACTCACTCAAACTCATTCTTGGCACATGTAATTGCAAAAAAAAAAATTTCTTGATATGAAATGCCTCTTTGATACCAAATCTTTCCAAAACACTAGTCACTCCCCCACACTTAATCTTTGTCCGTCTCGGGCAAAATAGCATTAAGAAATATCCCAAACAAACAAGTCCATAGAAAAATGGGGTTAAGAGTAGGAAAAGGAAAGACAAATAAAGTAGACATGTGTAACGCCCGCCTTTTTCCCTCACCTTGTGGTGTGGCGAGAAAGGCGTCGTTAAGCTTTACATACATGTACATATAGAACATCTTAATGCAGCGGAATAACTTTTTTTTTTCTACACATCCTTTCAACCAAAAAACTAAAACATGGAACATCGATACATGCATAACTTGTCATTGGACTTAGCATATTAACGACTTGCATGACAACATAACCTAACCATTCCATAACTTATTCATCCTTACCATAAGTAGCAAGTACCTATCCGTAACATAGCATCATGAGTCTTAAGTCATTCATTAGGCATGACCATTATGAACATAGCATAGAGTCTAAAGAGGCATTTCCCAAAACCCAAGACATGCAACATGTGTAACTAAAAGGATTCTTTGCCAAGTCACCGGCACACTGATAGATTCCATTTTATTGATCATTCGAGTTGCTTAAATCCCTATTTGATATATGTTTTTATTGCCAAAATTGTGAAATTGCCTAGGTTTTAGAACTTATTCATATTTTGGACTTAAATACAAAATTACACATATTTGATTTAATTGGCCACTAAATTCTTGATTTATTTTTTGTAGGCATGAAAGGTTCCTGGACCTAGAGCATATTGGGTCAATCTCGAGTCGGAAGTGACCCGGATCAGATTATCAAGATCACGATTAAATCTGGGTCGTTCGATTCGAAAGCGGCTAGGTCTGAGCCATCCGAGATGATCTGAAGCCATCCGAGCTAGGGCTAGGGTTGATCAAGCACCCTGATCAAGATCTAAAGGTTTCACCACAATCAGAGCTCAATCAACCGTTGGATCAAGCTTGGAGGGCTCTAGAGCGTCCAATCACAGATAGAGTTGATCTGGACCGTCCGTTGCATATCTGGAGGATCCGAGCTACCACGAGGCAGATCCTGACCCCAGATCATCATCATAAAAGTTTGGCTAAAATCAGACCAAGATCAGCCGTTGGATTGAAGCAAATCAATCTGGGCCGTCCACTGTTTCCTATTTAATCAGAAAATTGCCGCAGCCCTTCCCCATCGCGTCTTCGCCGCTACAGTGTTCTACCTCCGTGTGTTCTTCGTGTTCTTGAGCTTTTCTCTTCATCCGAAGGCGTGATCACTCGATTCTTGATTCAGAGCTGGTGCTAGGTCGTCGAGGAAGCCATCAGTGGAGTTTCCGGATCAGATTTGCTCAATGTGCAGTGCTGTTGAGAGGTTTCCGCAGTTCTGTTACTTGGCATCTTTGGATCGGCTGTGATCGATTTCATTCCAACTGAGCTATCTAGAGGGGTTCCCTAGAGAGTTTAGATCATCATCCATTCATCTTCGTACACAAACACAGCCGAAATGAAGATTCCGAGTGGAAATTTCAGAAATGAAGCAATCTGAACTTGACTCAATCGCAGATGGCATTTTCTCAACGATTTGCTGAGTTTGCGGGTCCGATTCTCTCCCTTGCTTGACAACCAAGGAGTACCTGAGCTGAAGAAGGAATCGAGGAGTAGTTTAGATGATAACTTTTCATTGTTTTGCTGTAGATTTCATTTCAGCCGAATTCCACTCTGTTTTCTGAAATTTTCTGTAGTAGCAACTGTCGAGTTTGAATTTCTGAGTTGTTTAACTTAAGTTAGTTTTAATTCTGCAAGTAGAGTAAATTAGGAACTTGTTTAGTGATTAACTTAGTTAAATTTCAGTTTGTTTCAGCTTAATTTCTTGCGTGCCAACCATACAGCTTGCGTGCCACTTTATTTCTGAAAATTCAATTCAGTTTCTGAGTTGTCTCTGATTTCTTATTTTCTAAGTTGTTTCTGAGTTTCTTAGTTGTCGATCCTTGCTCTAGCATTAGATAGATAGGTTATTTAGTTTAAATAGCACTCAAATTAAGCTAGGTAGCAATTCGATTCCTTGTGTGCCACTTTCATTTCTTGCCATTTTATTTCTGCCAAACCAAATTCTGTTCTGCATTGTTCCAGCTGCTGTTGGAGAATTCTAGTTGGGTAAACACAAGACATTTTGGCTTAGTTCATCTGGTTTTTCGATCAGTGTATCAAGTTGAGTTGGTTTGTGTTTTGAGCCCAAACCTTGTGCTGAAAAATCTGAAAACTAAGTTTCCATTTCTGCATTTTCCATTTCCGAATTCCATTTCTCTTCTTAAATCTGATTTCAGTTTCAATTCTCAGTTGTGTGCCATATGCTTTGGATCTAATTGACTCTGAATTTAACTTTTCATTTGAGGCATCTGATTGAGTTGGAATCAATAAGTTGTGGCTTCAAAAATTGTAGTTTGTTGTAGTTAACATGTGTAGCTTGTTTAATTTCCTAAAGGCATAAATAACAATTGCTTTGGGCTTGATTTGTTTCAGATAACTTCCATCACACTTGCGATTTCTTTCCATCAGAGTTACTGTGTACTTGCATTTGAGCTTGCTTTCCAAGTTTCGGTGAAAATTTATAGCTTGACTCGATTTCCATTGGTGGACGTATCAAGTGTCATCTCTTGCTTAGTTCCATTGTTCACTTTCCTTGATTTTCATTTCCATTTTCATTCACAATTGCTATCCAAATTCAATCACTTATTTGAAACCCAAAAACAAAAACGACATATAACTACGAGTTTGAATCAAACACGACAACTATCCCCGTGAAAAATACGACCTGTGGCCCCTTTGCTACATTCTTATATTTTTACTTGGAAAAGGGTTTCCAGTTATTCATTTATATCTAAATTTGAGGCCTACTTTTGTGACACATAGTTTGGGCCCGTCAAATTTTTGGCGCCGTTGCCGGGGAACTGTTAGTTGACTTGTTTGATTTTTTCTTGTGCACTTATTTCATATCATTCTTGACTTACTTTTGTGCTTATTGTTATATCTTTGGATTTGATTTTATTTGATTTATCTTTTTATCTACTTTTACTGCGATTTGTTCTGTTTTTATGACCAGGTCTCTAGGTGCTGAATTAGAAGATTTCGATCCTGAGATTGAGAGGACTTTCAGAGTCAGGAGGAGTCAGGCCATTCTTTCTGAGACTACAGATATTCCTCCACTACAGACTATCAGCACTCACTCAGGCATTGACATGGCAGACCACCAGAGAACCATGAAGGAGCTGGCAGCACCTGACGCTGCATTTCAGTACTCCAGCATAGCATATCCAGAGCTGGGAGAAAGTTTTGAGCTAAGATCTGGGCTTATAAATTTGTTGCCAAAATTTCAGGGTTTATCTGGGGAGGATCCAAACAGACACTTGCACGAATTCCATGTGGTGTGCTCTACTATGAAGCCTCAGGGCATTTCTGAAGAAGACATCAAGCTGAGAGCTTTCCCCTTCACATTGACAGGAGCAGCCAAAGACTGGTTCTATTATCTGCCTACCGGACATGTGTCTAGTTGGATAGCCATGAAGAAGGCATTTTTGGAGAAGTATTTCCTAGCTTCCCGCACAGCTATAATCAGAAAAAGTATCTGTGGGATTCAGCAAGTGGTGGGCGAGACACTATATGATTATTGGGAAAGATTTAACAAGTTGTGTTCAAGTTGCCCCCAGCATCAAATCAGTGAGCAATTATTGATTCAATATTTTTATGAAGGACTGCTGCAGACGGATAGAGTCTTGATAGATGCTGCAGCTGGAGGAGCATTAGTGAACAAGTCACCAATGCAAGCTAGGGAGTTAATTTCTAACATGGCTGAGAATTCCCAACAATTTGGAGGCAGAGCCTTGAGCACCAGAGGAGTGGGTGAAGTTCAGGTAGTTCCCACTGATAACAAGGAGGTTAAGAATGCATTGATGGAGCTTGCCTCAGCTTTTAAGCAAATGGAATTAAAAATGGACAGACTTAGTGCTACTCCTTCAGTACCTCCACCTTCTAGTCAAGTGATAAGTGTGTGTGGCATTTGCTCTAGTCTAGAGCACACTTCAGACTCATGCCCCAATCTCCAACAGGACGAGACAGTAGCTGCATTAGTGAGAGGACAATTGCCAGCCAGAAACAATCCATATTCCTCCACTTATAACCCCGGTTGGAGGAATCATCCTAACTTGAGATATGGGAATGCTTTCTGCCAACAAGAGCCTCAAAATCAATCGTCACAGCAGCATCAACCGAACCTACAGCAGTCACAGCAACCTCAGAACAATCAGCAACAATTTCAGCCATCAAATCCGAGTTTTCAGCCTTCGTTTCAGCCTAATTCCCAACAATTTTAGTAACAATTCCAGGCATTTGAACCACAATTCCAGCAACCTTATCAAGGGCAGCAAGGCTTTCAATCGTTCCCAGCTTTCCAAGCTCCAAATCAACAAATTTTTCAGCCATCACAGCCCATGAATCAGTTTTCACAGCCCTACAATCAAGGGTTTCAAGGGCAGAATTTTCAACCTTCGCCACCAAATTTTCCAGCTCAAAATCAGAATTTTCAAGGTCATAACGCCCAGTAATGTTTCCAAGCATATCAGCCATTTGATCAGCCCTATCAACAGCCCTACCAGTCATCTTATCAGCCCCAAAATTCAAGTTTTCAACAAAATCAGCAATCAAAATTTCAGCCTTCTTCTTCTTCTTTTCAAGGTCACTCAAGAAGCTATTCTAACCAAGGAGGATATGGGAGCTCAAGTGGGGGAAATATGCCTCAACAGAGGGTAGATGATATGTTTCAACAGATAATGCAACAACAACAATCTTGGCAACAACAACAACAAGGTTGGCAACAAAACGTTGAGAGGCAATTAGGGCAATTGGCTAGTGGAATTAACCAAAATCAAGCTCAAGGATCAAGCCAACTTCCTTCCCAAACTGTTCCTAATCCAAAAGGGAATGTGAGCGCTATAACTTTGAGAAGTGGGAAGGTTACAACATCACCGAAGAGTCCAAGAGCAGAATTTTCAGGCAGCCGGACAGCAACTCCAAATTCGGCCACAAACGGCAGTGAAATGAGTTCAAATTCAGCTGATTCCGACCCTAGCCCGTTCTCAACTCAATCCTCAAGCAACCCTCCAAATTTGGTGGCAAACGGAGAAGAAATTGATGCCGAGACGCATGGGACAGCAGCTGCTACGCAGGGGACAGCACAGCAGAATTCAGCAGCTCAATTTTCAGCCAAAGTTGATGATTTTAGGGTTCCTTTACCCTTTCCACAGTAGAGAACACATGCCAAAAAGCAAATGGAGGAAGAGAAAGCCAAGGAATTCAATGAGTTAGTGGAGCTATTTAGCAAGGTGGAGATCAATGTACCTTTGTTGACCATGATCAAGCAGATTCTGAAGTATGCTAAGTTTTTGAAGGATCTTTGTATTCATAAAAAGAAACTCAAGGAAAATGAATTGGTCAGCTTTGGGAAGAACATCTCAGCACTTATCCACACTATTCCTCAGAAGTGTGAAGATCCAGGGGTATTCACCGTATCTTGTGAGATAGGGAGCACCATTTTCCACGACGCCATGTTAGATCTAGGAGCTTCAATAAATGTGATGCCCAAGTCAGTTTTTCAGATGCTTGGCATAGGCCCTTTACAGCCCACTGGGGTGGTGATACAGCTAGCAGATAGGAGTCAGACCCACCCAGCAGGTATGATTGAAGATGTCTTGGTGAAGGTAAAGGAGCTAATATTTCCTGCTGATTTCTATATTTTGGATATGGAGGGAGATTACTTGGCACACCGTTCTCCACTTATTTTAGGCAGGCCTTTTCTGAAGACGGCCAGAACGAAGATTGATGTATATGCCGGGACACTTTCTATGGAGATAGGAGATACGGTGGTACAGTTCAGCCTTTTTGATACTATGAAGCATCCAAGAGAGGACCACTCTATCATGAGCATGGACATTCTAGAGGAGCTGGCGCAGACTGAGTTGGAGACTGAGGGATTTCTAGATGATTTTTCTGGAGGAGCTATAGATTCAGAGGAGGCTGAGAGAGTATTGACTGCTGATACTGAGGATTTTTCAGAAGACATTTCAGACACACTTCCAGCTGGTGACATTTTTCTAGGTGTAGGGGATTGCACAGAGCCCCAAGGATCACCTATTTTTACTGATATTCAGAGTGTAGGGGATTGCACTAAGCCCCAGGGACCACTTATTTCTACTGAAGAGGACCAGAGCGAATTGAAGCCATTACCAGGTCACTTAAAGTATGCATACCTAGGAGAGGAGCAGACTTTTCCTGTTATTATTGCACAGCATTTGGAGTCAGAACAAGAAGAAAAACTATTGCAAGTCCTGAGGCACTACAAAAAGGCAATTGGGTGGACACTATCAGATATACCAGGTATCAGCCCAGCTATCTGCATGCACAGGATCTTTTTAGAGGAAAATGTCAAACCTGTGAGGCAACCACAAAGGAGGCTCAACCCACTTATTTTGGATGTAGTAAAGAAAGAGGTGACTAGACTTCTACAGGCAGGTATTATTTACCCTATTTCTGACAGTCAGTGGGTTAGCCCTATTCATGTGGTGCCTAAGAAATCTGGAGTGACCGTGGTGGCAGATGAAAGTAATGAATTAGTACCCACCAGAGTCAAGAATTCCTGGAGAGTCTGCATTGATTACAGGAAACTCAACAAGGTCACAAGGAAAGATCACTTCCCTCTACCATTCATTGATCAGATGCTTGAGAGATTGGCAGGGAAGTCACACTACTGTTTCTTGGACGGATTTTCAGGCTATTTTCAGATTTGCATAGATCCAGAGGACCAGGAGAAGACCACCTTTACCTGCCCCTTTGGTACATTTGCCTATAGACGTATGCCCTTCGGACTCTGCAACGCACCCGGTACCTTTCAGAGATGTATGGTGAGTATATTCGGTGAGTTGCTAGAGGACTGCATGGAGGTATTTATGGATGATTTTTCAGTTTATGGCACGTCTTTTGATTCATGTTTGAATAACTTGTCTAGGGTTTTACATCGCTGTATTGAAACTAACCTTGTTCTTAATTTTGAGAAATGTCACTTCATGGTAGAGCATGGGATAGTTCTTGGACATATAGTCTCTCAGAAAGGTATTGAGGTAGATCCTGCTAAAATCAGTGTTATTTCTTCTTTATCTTACCCCGTATGCGTACGGGATATTCGAGCTTTTCTTGGACATGCAGGATTTTACCGCAGATTTATTAGAGACTTTAGCTTGATTGCTCGGCCCTTGACACGACTTCTGCAGAAGGATGTTGAGTTTCACTTCGATGAAAAATGCAAAGAAGCTTTTCATAGACTCAGGGAGGCTCTTACCTCAGCTCCTATTATTACATCACCTGACTGGTCTTTACCTTTTGAATTAATGTGTGATGCTTCTAATTTTGCAGTGGGAGCTGTATTAGCACAGAGGGTAGATGGAGCACCACATGTCATTTCCTATGCCTCCAAAACCCTAGATGCCGCCCAAGCCAACTACACCACGACTGAAAAGGAGCTTCTTTCCATTGTTTTTGCTTTAGATAGATTCAGATCATATTTATTGTGTTCTCATGTTGTTGTGTTTTCTGATCATGCAGCATTGAAGTACCTCCTGAAGAAACCAGATGCGAAGCCAAGGCTTATTAGATGGATGCTACTACTACAGGAGTTTGACTTGGAGATACGAGACAGGAGTGGCAAGGAGAATCTAGTAGCGGACCATTTGAGCAGATTGGAGGGAGATGGAGATCCCACGGCCATAGATGATGATTTCAGAGATGAGCAGCTTTTACAGCTGCATGGTGAGTCACCTTGGTATGCAGACTTAGTGAATTTTCTTGTAGCTCATGTTTTTCCTACACACTTTTCGAAAGCTCAAAAGGATAAATTTAAAAGTGATGCAAAATATTATGTGTGGGATGATCCTTACTTGTGGAAATTTTGTAGTGATCAAATCATTAGGAGATGTGTACCAAATCATGAGTTTCATTCTGTACTCACTTTTTGCCATTCTTCAGCATGTGGTGGGCATTTTGGACCACAAAGGACTGCTAGAAAAATATTAGAATGCGGATTGTACTGGCCCACCCTGTTTAGAGATTCATATAGGTTTTGTACATGTTGTGATAGATGTCAAAGAACAGGAAACATAAGTGCTAGAAATGAAATGCCTCAACAAGCTATTTTATTTTGTGAAATATTTGAGGTGTGGGGTATAGATTTTATGGGACCATTTCCTGCTTCTTTTGGATTCTTGTACATTCTTTTAGCTGTTGATTATGTTTCAAAATGGGTGGAGGCCATTCCCACCAGGACTGATGATTCATCTGTGGTTGTTAGTTTTGTCAGGTCAAACATTTTTTGCAGGTTTGGAATTCCAAGAGCTATCATAAGTGACCAAGGATCCCACTTTTGCAACAAGCACATGAAGGCTCTTCTTAATAAGTACGGGGTATTACATAAAGTTTCTACTGCTTATCACCCCCAAACAAATGGACAAGCCGAGGTGTCGAATAGAGAAGTCAAATCCATATTGGAAAAGACCGTGGGACCTCATAGGAAGGATTGGAGTAAAAGGCTTGAAGATGCATTATGGGCATATCGCACTGCTTACAAAACACCCATTGGAATGTCACCTTATAGACTTGTGTATGGGAAATCATGCCACTTACCTGTAGAGATTGAGCATAAAGCATACTGGGCAGTTAAAGCTTGCAATTTTGATGCTACTAAAGTGGGAGAAGAAAGGAAGTTGCAACTTCAAGAGCTTGAAGAAATCCGGTTGGAAGCATTTGAGAATTCAAGGATCTACAAGGAGAAGACTAAGAAATTTCATGACAAGCACATTGTGGACAAGGAATTTCAAATTGGTGACAAAGTGCTACTATACAAGTCAAGATTGAAATTGATAAGAGGTAAGTTGAGATCAAGGTGGGAAGGTCCATTCATTATAACTAATATTTTTCCCTATGGAGTTTTTGAAATTAGGGACGAAGCTAATGGATTGGTGTGGAAAGTTAATGGCCACCGGCTCAAGAGGTATCTTGAAGAACTAAAGGAGCTAGAGGTGGAGGATGTGTACATTGAGGACGCTATCTACCCAACGTGAAAGGGGAGTTCACTAAATTTTGCATTCATTTTTCTTTGTATATACCATTTCCTTACTTTTTGCAAAAATAACTTCAAGTTTGCGTGAGCAAGAAGTTTTCTCAAGTAGATACTTTTAAGTTTCAAATAAATTCTTCAATGTAAATACCATGTCTTCTCACTTAGTACATTTTCATGGTTCTAGGAAATAAATGCTTAAGATACATGACATGAATAAATAGAATCATTGTAAATATCATTTCTTATGCTTTTAGCACTTTTCCTTACATGAGTAGAAATAAATGCATCCCTCTAGATTTGCTTCATGTCATATTAGAGTCTTTTGAAAATAAATTAAATTTGGTTGTCAAGACTTAGAATTTAGTTCATGGATGAAATCTTGGATGCTTGAGTACGATTTTGCTTTGGATTCTTAATTGAGAATTTGAGATGGATTATTTTTACCTAGTGAGATTAGCCTTATTTTGTGATACACACATGTTATTACACTCTAGAACTTGCTTAGGTTCTTTTAAAACCATATTTCGTTGATTGGATCACATTTACGAAGACTAATCCTATTGTTTCCATACTTGATACATACTCTTCTTGAATTGTCTCTCCTTATTCCTAAATCTAACCCCAGAAATTTTTTCTATGGATTTGTTTGCTTGGGATGTTTTCATGATGCTATTTTGCCCGAGACGGACAAAGATTTAAGTGTGGGGGAGTGATTGGTGATTTGGAAACAATTTTAATGAGGATGCATTTCAAAAAAAAAAAAAAATTCATGTGCCAAGTGAGTGAAGTTTGGTGCCAAGAATGAGCTAGAGCTATGGAAGCAATTGGAGATTGAATTTCCCTACTATATTTTGAAGATTTAAGTGGCAAACAAAGAGGAAATCTGCACCCTTTCGAGCTAATTCAGGCATTCAAGGAGTGGTCAAGAGATGAAATTGATGCAAGCATTCAAGGAGTAACAAACAATTTCGATTTTTGGAAATCAGAAGGCAGTTGTGTACCAACTTCGAGCTAATTCAGGCTTCCTAATTCAGCAAGGCATGGCTGAAGTTGAACAGCATATAAAAAAAAAAGAGAAGAGCAAAAACAAAGATGGCATACTCATTTGAAAGAAAAATCAGAAAAGAGAAGTTTGTGCCAAGGAAAGGAAGTGAAAAATCTGTATTGAAGCTTGATTGCAAAGAAATTCTGAACCAAGGCTGCCGAGTGCTGGAAAGGAATACAATCTGGATTGAATTCTGAAATTAAGTTGAGTGAAGGATGAACAAAAGCTGAGGAAAATCTGAGATGTAAAAGCTGAATTGAAGCTGGAAAATCAGATCCAATGCAGAAAATCTGTGCTGATTTGAAAATTCTGTTTGGATTAGAAATTGAAGTGAAGGAACTGAATTGAATACCGGAAATCAATTAAGGTAGCAGAAACTGAGTTTAGTGCAGAATGGAACAAAAAAGCAGAAAAAGAAGAAAAAGAAAATTGCTGAAAAGTTTGTGCCAAAAAGGGTAGCAAGTCCTTTAAAGCTCAAGGCCAGGGTTAAATTGAAGCTTAGATGTGATCAGAATTCTGTAGCTGTTTAATTTGGAATCAATGCAGGATTCGGTGCCCAGGTATTAAATAGAGATGGAGTTGCAATTTCAGAAACAAATTGACTGAGATTGAAGCAACAAACGCAGAAATCTGTGCCAAGCTAACCAAAAATCTGAGCTGAATTGCAATTAGAACTGCTGAATGAGTAAGCTGCTAGGTTCTAAATTGATTGAAGGATTGTTGTGAAGCTGAATTGGAAGAAGCAGATTGGAATGTGAAGCTGAATCAAATCTGAACTAATGCTGAAAATTCTGGCCAAATTAAATTGCTGAGAAGCAATGAGCTGATTGAAATTGTTTTGGACTGCAGCCTAATTAGATTCGTAATTCTGAGTGGGATGCTGCACAGATCAGTAACTTAAACTAAAGATGAACAGATCTGAACTGAAACAGAAGAAAAGAAGCTGAAAACAATGAAATGCAGAAAGGGAAAGCTTGTAAATTGCCAAGTGCTGAATTGAAGCTGATATAGAAGCTGCACACAAACTATATAATCTGAAACGTGGCAGAAATTTGTGCCAAAATCAGAGGAAGGAAAGAAAAATCTGGGCAGTGGTACAATCTGAAGTAAATCTGAATTGAAAGCTGAGAAAAATTTGAATGGAAGCCAGGGAGAATTGTAACCTGCCGAGCATGGACTGGGAGCTGCTGAAGGGAGATACACAAATCTGCAAGCTCTAATCTGGTAAAGGAAAGACACTGCATGAAGAAAAAGAAAGTTTGAAATGCAGCTGTACTGAAGCTAAAGCTAAACTGCCATTGAAGCTGAAAAATTGGAAATTCTGAGCTTAAGATCAAAGATAGCTGCAAGTTAAGAAATCCTGTGCTGTGCCAAGTTCAAATGTGCAGAAATAGGTCAAGTTGGAAATGAATACAAGCTGAATGGAAGGCTGATGACATGAGGATTGAAGCTGAAAAATCTGTATTGAAGTTTGATTGCAAAGAAATTCTGAACAAAGGCTGAAAAGGGAGTACTGAATCTGAGTTTGAAGTGATGAATCTGTTGTTGCCGAGTGCTGGGAAGAAATATAATCTGGATTGAATTCTGATCAAGGCTGAAATGAAGCTGAAAAGTCTAAACTGCAGTGCATTTGTTGCTGCATAGTGCTAAATCTGAGTGAAGCTGATTTTGGAAAAACCAATGGCAGTTTGTACCAAATTGCAGTCTAATTGAGTTTTTGGAGCTATAATTCAGAGCAGTAGGTATAGGAATGTATTTGAACTTGTTAGGCACATCCACTGCTGATCAAGGAGAAAGAAATATGATTGATGGGATTTTTCAGATCGAGAAACAGATTAAGAAAGAAATCAGGCAGTGGGCTGAATTCAAAACAGTTGATCAACCTTTCATTCTCTATTTAATGCTAACTGCCCACCAGAAAAATGCAGAAGTTTGCAAGGTATAATAAGAACCAATGGATGCTAGAATCTGATGCAGGAAGATGCAAAGAAAATTTGAAACAACTGCTGATCAGAATAGAAAGTGAAGAAAAGAGAGAGACAAGATGGTAAACAAATTGAAATTTGGTTCCATGAGATAAGTGAATGTTTTTTCTCATCCGTGATTTAGGTTTTGCTCCATTACATTCTGAATTTACTGAAGAGGAAGGAAAAGAAAGAAAATCTGAATAGAGAAGAGGGAAGAAGCAAGTTGGCACGAAATAAAAAAAAAATTTGGCACAAAAGGGACTATTGAGAGATTTTCATTGAATTGTTGAAGCGCAAGGCAAGAGTTTACTCCAGGACACTTTTGATATTACTAGAGGAATGACAAGAGGGGGCAAAGTACATGGAAACATTTCCGAGCACTCAAGTCTTCCACTTCTCACATTTCTCCATTTCCTTGATTTTTACTCCATTTCTTACCATTTCCTATGTTTTTCGATTTGTTTTTGTAGATGTTGATCCCAATCAGGATAAATGGTAGAGAGTAGATAATAAGCAAGCCTATGGTAGTGCAAGAAGCATGTGTGTTTGAGTGAGCTCCACTTCCATCATCAACTTAGAATTTAAGGAGAGAGCCACCAATATTTATCTTGAAAGGCTAGTGATTTAGATTCATCTCAATGATTCATGATAGATGAAAAGGCCAAGTTGTTGATTTAAGGACAAGATAGTAATCCATAGAGCTTAGATTTATGAGAATTGGCAACCCTAGGTAATTTCTTTTCAATTGCTTCTAATTATGCTTAAGTAAATCTAGGGGATACATCTTTACTGTTTTCGCGAGACGCTCAAGCTCAAGTGTGGGGGAGTTGATAGATTCCATTTTATTGATCATTCGAGTTGCTTAAATCCCTATTTGATCTATGTTTTTATTGCCAAAATTGTGAAATTGCCTAGGTTTTAGAACTTATTCATATTTTGGACTTAAATGCAAAATTACACATATTTGATTTAATTGGCCACTAAATTCTTGATTTATTTTTTGTAGGCATGAAAGGTTCCTGGACCTAGAGCATATTGGGTCAATCTCGAGTCGGAAGTGACCCGGATCAGATTATCAAGATCACGATTAAATCTGGGCCGTTCGATTCGAAAGCGGCTAGGTCTGAGCCATCCGGGATGATCTGAAGCCATCCGAGCTAGGGCTAGGGTTGATCAAGCACCCTGATCAAGATCTGAAGGTTTCACCACAATCAGAGCTCAATCAACCGTTGGATCAAGCTTGGAGGGCTCTAGAGCGTCCAATCACAGATAGAGTTGATCTGGACCGTCCGTTGCATATCTGGAGGATCCGAGCTACCACGAGGCAGATCCTGACCCCAGATCATCATCATAAAAGTTTGGCTAAAATCAGACCAAGATCAGCCGTTGGATTGAAGCAAATCAATCTGGGCCGTCCACTGTTTCCTATTTAATCAGAAAATTGCCGCAGCCCTTCCCCATCGCGTCTTCGCCGCTACAGTGTTCTACCTCCGTGTGTTCTTCGTGTTCTTGAGCTTTTCTCTTCATCCGAAGGCGTGATCACTCGATTCTTGATTCAGAGCTGGTGCTAGGTCGTCGAGGAAGCCATCAGTGGAGTTTCCGGATCAGATTTGCTCAATGTGCAGTGCTGTTGAGAGGTTTCCGCAGTTCTGTTACTTGGCATCTTTGGATCGGCTGTGATCGATTTCATTCCAACTGAGCTATCTAGAGGGGTTCCCTAGAGAGTTTAGATCATCATCCATTCATCTTCGTACACAAACACAGCCGAAATGAAGATTCCGAGTGGAAATTTCAGAAATGAAGCAATCTGAACTTGACTCAATCGCAGATGGCATTTTCTCAACGATTTGCTGAGTTTGCGGGTCCGATTCTCTCCCTTGCTTGACAACCAAGGAGTACCTGAGCTGAAGAAGGAATCGAGGAGTAGTTTAGATGATAACTTTTCATTGTTTTGCTGTAGATTTCATTTCAGCCGAATTCCACTCTGTTTTCTGAAATTTTCTGTAGTAGCAACTGTCGAGTTTGAATTTCTGAGTTGTTTAACTTAAGTTAGTTTTAATTCTGCAAGTAGAGTAAATTAGGAACTTGTTTAGTGATTAACTTAGTTAAATTTCAGTTTGTTTCAGCTTAATTTCTTGCGTGCCAACCATACAGCTTGCGTGCCACTTTATTTCTGAAAATTCAATTCAGTTTCTGAGTTGTCTCTGATTTCTTATTTTCTAAGTTGTTTCTGAGTTTCTTAGTTGTCGATCCTTGCTCTAGCATTAGATAGATAGGTTATTTAGTTTAAATAGCACTCAAATTAAGCTAGGTAGCAATTCGATTCCTTGTGTGCCACTTTCATTTCTTGCCATTTTATTTCTGCCAAACCAAATTCTGTTCTGCATTGTTCCAGCTGCTGTTGGAGAATTCTAGTTGGGTAAACACAAGACATTTTGGCTTAGTTCATCTGGTTTTTCGATCAGTGTATCAAGTTGAGTTGGTTTGTGTTTTGAGCCCAAACCTTGTGCTGAAAAATCTGAAAACTAAGTTTCCATTTCTGCATTTTCCATTTCCGAATTCCATTTCTCTTCTTAAATCTGATTTCAGTTTCAATTCTCAGTTGTGTGCCATATGCTTTGGATCTAATTGACTCTGAATTTAACTTTTCATTTGAGGCATCTGATTGAGTTGGAATCAATAAGTTGTGGCTTCAAAAATTGTAGTTTGTTGTAGTTAACATGTGTAGCTTGTTTAATTTCCTAAAGGCATAAATAACAATTGCTTTGGGCTTGATTTGTTTCAGATAACTTCCATCACACTTGCGATTTCTTTCCATCAGAGTTACTGTGTACTTGCATTTGAGCTTGCTTTCCAAGTTTCGGTGAAAATTTATAGCTTGACTCGATTTCCATTGGTGGACGTATCAAGTGTCATCTCTTGCTTAGTTCCATTGTTCACTTTCCTTGATTTTCATTTCCATTTTTATTCACAATTGCTATCCAAATTCAATCACTTATTTGAAACCCAAAAACAAAAACGACATATAACTACGAGTTTGAATCAAACACGATAACTATCCCCGTGAAAAATACGACATGTGGCCCCTTTGCTACATTCTTATATTTTTACTTGGAAAAGGGTTTCCAGTTATTCATTTACATCTAAATTTGAGACCTACTTTTGTGACACATAGTTTGGGCCCGTCACACACACACACTTGCTTTTGCCTCTCCTGCTGCTTCTCTTAGTAACCTCTTACTTGATCTGCGGTACGAGGAAAATAAGACTATAAGCACACAGGCTTAGTAAGACCCTTTCCTACTCACAAAAACCATACGTCACTTAACATAAACATATCAAGTATCTGACATAACATAATCCTGAACATGAAACATAAACATAATCTTGGCGTAAATCATGAACGTATGAACAACTAATATAACATGATTCTTAACATAACCATAAGCCTAAAACTTACTTAGCATGGTATCATTCTTAACATACATGATCATAAAATATTGCATGACATAATTCTTAACATACATGATCATAAAACATTGCCTGGCATAATTCTTAACATACATGATCATAAAATATTGTATGGCATAATTCTTAACATACATGATCATAAAACATAGCATGACATAAAATATACTTACCCTGGCGCGATGCATGACATGAATGAATGCATGAGTCAAATGCACTTACTACATAAGGATGCTTAGTTTTAAAATCATACTTTTAAATGCTTAACATAACATAACATCATTGGGGTCCCCGGCTTGTACCACATACATACATCATAAGCGCGCATCCCTAAGTAATATGAGGTAGCGAGCCCCGACCTATTAGGGTAGGAATAGCATAGTCGGTAGTTCCAAAAACCGGGGCGTTCTTAAGGTGCCCATCCTTGTTGCACAGCTTCGGTAGTGCCAGAACCGTGGACAGCATAGTCGGTAGTCCAGAACCTGGGCGTTCTTAAGGTGCCCATCCCTTGGACCCTTACTTCGGTCCGGTATAAGCCCATTCATAAAAATAAAATACCATGCATGCTTCATCATTCATTCTTATTTCGTAACATCGTTATGCCTTTATCATTCATACTTTTCATTCATACTTAAGGCATAACCATCACCTTCATTCATACTTATCATTCTTTGTTCGTAAACACAGCGTACATGCATAATCATGTTTCTAGTCATAAATATTATCTTGGTTCATAAAGCTTGCATGATCATGATACATAAGTAAACACATACTTCATACATGATACCCTTCATTTAGCATACACAATCTTAGTAGTCATCACATAGCATGAATGGTAAGCTACATATAACATGACACATACTACTAGGGTTCATGGCATTCCTCATAAAACATGCATATACCTTCATAAAGCCGTACATATATTCTAAGCATTTATCAACATACATGCATCATTCTATTTATCATAACATTCCCCTATATCAATTACATATATCCATGGTATATGATCTAGATATTCATGAGTAAAGTATAACATAAAATCTATCACACAAGGTCATACTATATAACACATAAACTAAGATTCTAGTAGCATAAGATCTTTACATCATGCTTAACTAGGTACTAGCATCATGGTAATTTGTAAACATACATTCTTGAGACCCTAACCCAAACCAAACCCTAGGTTTGGGTCTTGGCCGAAACCCTAAGGGGGCATGGGTCTATAGAAAATGTGCCTAGGTCATGCTTAACATCCCATACCTTACATATCATGCAATGGAAAACCATTTGGACCCTTGATTGGACTTAACCCAAGTCCTAAGCCTAATCCATGAATTGGCCGAAACCCTAGAAGGGTAACAAGCCCATAGGAAAATTCATACCAACCACCATTATTACCCATAAGACATCATAGGAAACACACTAGTCATGCTTGGAAAGGTTAGAGTTTACCCTAGCCCCTTTACCTTGATGTGGCCGAAACCCTAGGGGGTTGTTGGGGTGCTACAAAACTTCCAAAAATCATACTTTTATACTTCACCTAACATGGTTAAACATATGAAAATATAAAGGAAGTCTTTAACATGATTTCTAGCCCAAAGCATGCCTTGGCCGAAACCTTCATGAGCCCTATTCATGGATTTTTTTCCAACATATCATGCCAATAAGACTTAGATCATGACAAATAACTTTGAATGCTATCATACCACAGGTGAGGGGGTCTTACCTTCCTTGATCTTGCTTACAAACTTTGAATAGAAAATAACAAGAGAACCTCCTTGTCTCTAAACTTCTCCTTAGCCCTTGTATTCTTGTAGAGGGCCTTAGATCTTCAAAGTGAGGCTTATGTGAACTTTTCCCTAGGGAGAAGGGGGCTTGGTGGTTTCGGCTAGGAGGGGAGGAAGAAGAAGAGGAGAGCAAGTGACTTGTTGGAAGAAGAGAGGAGAAATGTAACTCCTTCTCTTATGCTTTTATGCCACATTAAGGAGGGTAAGTGAAGAGTCATGGTGTCTCTTCCCTTGATGACTCTTCATTCTTTCCCAAATCTTAACTAAAATCCACTTCATTCCCTCATACCACTCCCTTGCTAGGTGAATTGTTTAGTGCATGCATGGTTGTAGACTAGGTCCAAGGTTCAATCCTTGGTGCATGCACTTTATTTTTATTTTTCTTTTTTTTTTCATTTCTCCTTAATTTCAAAAATTCCCTAAAACTCACCCATAATCATGCTAAAATTCCTAATTATAATTCTTTTATATTTATATTAAATTCCACCTAATTAAAACCCATTTTTGGAGCCCATATAAGGTCCATTAGTACTTAGCTTCTTAATTTATATGGGAAAATTATGGGAAATTAGACTAAAGCTCGTACTAGTATTTCTAGGTTTCTTCCCCAACTATTTAGACATGATCAATATTTTAAATAAAATATTGAGAAGATTTTCCGGGTCGTTACAATCCCCCATACCTCGTGAAAGTTCGTCCTTGAACTTAGAATAGCTCCGGGTACTTGCGTGTCATCTCGTCCTCGCGTTCCCAGGTAGCTTTCTCGAACCGTTGACTTTGCCATAGAACCTTGACTAAGGGTACCTCCTTGTTCCTTAGCTTCTTGATTTCCCGATCCAAAATCTGGATAGGTTGGCTTTTATAACTTAGGTCCTCCTGAACTTGTACTGTTTGTGGCTCGATCACTTGGTCCATATTGGGAACACACTTTTTAAGCATTGACACATGGAACACATTATGAATAGCTGCCATCTCCTGAGGCAGCTCTAGCTCATATGCCACCTTACCAACTCTTTTCAGAATCAGGTACGGTCCCACATATCGTGGACTCAGTTTTCCTTTCTTCCCAAATCTTGCCACCCCTTTCATCGGAGCCACTTTGAGAAATACCAGATCTCCAACATTGAATTCTAGTGGCCGACGCCGGACATCTGCATAACTCTTCTGCCGACTCTGTGCAGTTTCTATTCGTCGTCGAATGTTCTGTATCGTTCGGGTGGTGTCGTCGATGAGATCCGTCGTGAGCCCCATCGCCTTCTTTTCACCACCTTCGTACCAACAAATTGGAGACCTACATTTCCTCCCATACAAAGCTTCATAAGGTGCCATTCCGATAGTATCTTGGTAGCTATTATTGTAAGCAAATTCCGCTAGACATAGATATCGGCACCAACTCCCCTTGAAATCCAGAGCACAAGCCCTCAACATGTCCTCCAACACTTGATTCACTCGTTCAGTTTGCCCGTCAGTCTGAGGATGAAAGGCTATACTGAATCGTAATTTAGTGCCGAGGGACTGCTGAACACACTCCCAAAAATGTGAAGTAAAGCGACCATCCCTATCTGAGATGATGGTCTTGGGAACTCCATGAAGTCTGATTATCTCCTTAACATATATTTGAGCTAGTTGCTCAATCGAATAAGTCATCTTGATTGCTAGAAAATGAGCAGACTTTGTCAATCTGTCCACAATTACCCATACTGCATCATACCCATTTGTAGTCTTGGGAAGTCCTGAAATAAAATCCATAGAGATATCTTCCCATTTCCATTCCGGAATCGGAAGAGGCTGCAGAACTCCGCCGGGTCGCTGATGTTCTGCTTTCACTCTTTGGCAAGTCAGGCAAGTACTCACATGCTGAGCCACATCCCTCTTCATGCCGGGCCACCAAAATTTCTCTTTCAGGTCCTGATACATTTTGGTAGATCCTAGATGCATCGAATAAGGGGTTTCATGAGCTTCTACTAGTATCGCTCTCCACAGTTCCGGGTCATTAGGGATACATAGACGGTCCCTAAGATAGAGTACTCCCCCGTTGGTGATATGAAAACCATCACCCTTTCCTTCCAGGATCTCCTGTTTGATTCTCTGAAGGCTCAGATCACCATCTTGTTTGTTCAATATGTCCTCGAACAGCTTCGGTGCTGGTGACATGAATAACTTCATGATATAATTACATGCATACATCATAATTATATACTTATTGTGATTATGGGTAAGCCGACTCATATCATGCTTCCGAAACCTTAGTCCTCAACCCGAGTTTATGAATTATATTAGTATATATTTGTCGTACGGTTATCATAAAGTAGGTGAGATCCTATTTATCCAAAAGTTTATTTATCCAGTCCTATGGGTCTATATACAAAAGAAACTATCCGAACTCAGTGAGCTAGATGGGCTGCCATCATGCCCATGATAAAGAAGATCATAGCGGTGACTACCACCCCCTCGTTCATCTCCCCTTGGCCTACTTCAGGATCTTCTACCGTTTCCATCGGGTCTTTTTCTTCAATCTCGGGAACCTCCTCGGCCACTTCAGGGTCTTCCTCAAACATCCCGGGGTCTTCCTCAAACATCTCGAGCATCTCGGGATCCTCCTCGAATAGCTCGGGATCCTCCTCGTACATCTCAGGATCCTCCTTAAACGGCTCGGGATCCTCTTCGTACATCTCGGGGTCCTCCTCAAACATCTCGAGCATCTCGGGATCCTCCTCGAATGGCTCGGGATCCTCCTCGTACATCTCGGGATCCTCCTCGAACGGCTCGGGATCCTCTTCGTACGTCTCGGGATCCTCCTCCGAGTCCCCCAGATCTTTCGAAAACTCATGGCGGAGGAGTTGCTTACATAATTCCGTATATGAGAGACGGCATCCGTGCTGACCCCAGATCTAATGAGCAACCTCTCTCGCCCGATTGGGCAATGAACGAAGCAGAACTCCAATCCGATGATCATCCATGACTTGAAACCCTTCCTGCTCCAGTTTCCAGAACAGCCGATCCAACCTCCCCATGTTGCCTTGAATCCCAAGGGCCGGACTATACTCCACCTCTGCTATTTGTTCCATCAGCTCCCGACTCCGTCCATGGTGACGACTCGTAGTGCCGATCTCATGCAACATCTGGAATTGAAAAAAAATGACACTGTTAGTACAAACTGACAAACCAGTACCATAACTAGTTTTTTTTTCAATTCACAGATATATACAGAGAAAAGCACACAAGATAACGTCAGGTTCCTTTACTCTAACAGTTATACTAGTTTTTTTTCCCGCATAAGCAATTCTAACCCATTTGATTTCCTAATAAAGCAAAGTATCGTTCATAGTTACATTTCCTAAAGTACTTTTCATCATAAACATCATTCATCCTTGGATATAGTAAAATTGCTTACTACCATAAAATACGCAGAGAGGTACTTACTTGGAAGCGGCAGGACGAAGGCTTGATGTGTGTGTAGTGAGATGGCAACGGCTCTGATACCAACCTGTAACGCCCGCCTTTTTCCCTCACCTTGTGGTGTGGCGAGAAAGGCGTCATTACGCTTTACATACATGTACATATAGAACATCTTAATGCAGCGGAATAACTTTTTTTTTACACATGCTTTCAACCATAAAACTAAAACATGGAACATCGATACATGCATAACTTGTCATTGGACTTAGCATATTAACGACATGCATGGCATCATAAGCTAACCATTCCATAACTTATTCATCATTACCATAAGTAGCAAGTACCTATCCGTAACATAGCATCATGAGTCTTAAGTCATTCATTAGGCATGACCATTATGAACATAGCATAGAGTCTAAAGAGGCATTTCCCAAAACCCAAGACATGCAACATGTGTAACTAAAAGGATTCTTTGCCAAGTCACCGCCACACACACACTTGCTTTTGCCTCTCCTGCTGCTTCTCTTAGTAACCTCTTGCTTGATCTGCGGTACGAGGAAAATAAGACTATAAGCACACAGGCTTAGTAAGACCCTTTCCTACTCACAAAAACCATACGTCACTTAACATAAACATATCAAGTATTGACATAACATAATCCTGAACATGAAACATAAACATAATCTTGGCGTAAATCATGAACGTATGAACAACTAATATAACATGATTCTTAACATAACCATAAGCCTAAAACTTACTTAGCATGGTATCATTCTTAACATACATGATCATAAAATATTGCATGACATAATTCTTAACATACATGATCATAAAACATTGCCTGGCATAATTCTTAACATACATGATCATAAAATATTGTATGGCATAATTCATAACATACATGATCATAAAACATAGCATGGCATAAAATATACTTACCCTGGCGCGATGCATGACATGAATGAATGCATGAGTCAAATGCACTTACTACATAAGGATGCTTAGTTTTAAAATCATACTTTTAAATGCTTAACATAACATAACATCATTGGGGTCCCCGGCTTGTACCACATACATACATCATAAGCGCGCATCCCTAAGTAAATATAAGGTAGCGAGCCCCGACCTACTAGGGTAGGAATAGCATAGTCGGTAGTTCAAAAATCGGGGCGTTCTTAAGGTGCCCATCCCTGTTGCACAGCTTCGATAGTGCCAGAACCGTGGCAGCATAGTCGGTAGTCCAGAACCTGGGCGTTCTTAAGGTGCCCATCCCTTGGACCCTTACTTCGGTCCGGTACAAGCCCATTCATAAAAATAAAATACCATGCATGCTTCATCATTCATACTTATTTCGTAACATCGTTATGCCTTTATCATTCATACTTATCATTCATACTTAAGGCATAACCATCACCTTCATTCATACTTATCATTCTTTGTTCGTAAACACAGCGTACATGCATAATCATGTTTCTAGTCATAAACATTATCTTGGTTCATAAAGCTTGCATGATCATGATACATAAGTAAACACATACTTCATACATGATACCCTTCATTTAGCATACACAATCTTAGTAGTCATCACATAGCATGAATGGTAAGCTACATATAACATGGCACATACTACTAGGGTTCATGGCATTCCTCATAAAACATGCATATACCTTCATAAAGCCGTACATATATTCTAAGCATTTATCAACATACATGCATCATTCTATTTATCATAACATTCCCCTATATCAATTACATATATCCATGGTATATGATCTAGATATTCATGAGTAAAGCATAACATAAAATCTATCACACAAGGTCATACTATATAACACATAAACTAAGATTCTAGTAGCATAAGATCTTTACATCATGCTTAACTAGGTACTAGCATCATGGTAATTTGTAAACATACATTCTTGAGACCCTAACCCAAACCAAACCCTAGGTTTGGGTCTTGGCCGAAACCCTAAGGGGGCATGGGTCTATAGAAAATGTGCCTAGGTCATGCTTAACATCCCATACCTTACATATCATGCTATGGAAAACCATTTGGACCCTTGATTGGACTTAACCCAAGTCCTAAGCCTAATCCATGAATTGGCCAAAACCTTAGAAGGGTAACAAGCCCATAGGAAAATTCATACCAACCACCATTATTACCCATAAGACATCATAGGAAACACACTAGTCATGCTTGGAAAGGTTAGAGTTTACCCTAGCCCCTTTACCTTGATGTGGCCGAAACCCTAGGGGGTTGTTGGGATGCTTCAAAACTTCCAAAAATCATACTTTTATACTTCACCTAACATGGTTAAACATATGAAAATATAAAGGAAGTCTTTAACATGATTTCTAGCCCAAAGCATGCCTTGGCCGAAACCTTCATGAGCCCTATTCATGGATTTTTTTCCAACATATCATGCCAATAAGACTTAGATCATGACAAATAACTTTGAAAGCTATCATACCACAGGTGAGGGGGTCTTACCTTCCTTGATCTTGCTTACAAACTTTGAATAGAAAATAACAAGAGAACCTCCTTGTCTCTAAACTTCTCCTTAGCCCTTGTATTCTTGTAGAGGGCCTTAGATCTTCAAAGTGGAGGCTTATGTGAATTTTTCCCTAGGGAGAAGGGGGCTTGGGGGTTTCGGCTAGGAGGGGAGGAAGAAGAAGAGGAGAGCAAGTGACTTGTTGGAAGAAGAGAGGAGAAATGTAACTCCTTCTCTTATGCTTTTATGCCACATTAAGGAGGGTAAGTGAAGAGTCATAGTGTCTCTTCCCTTGATGACTCTTCATTCTTTCCCAAATCTTAACTAAAATCCACTTCATTCCCTCATAGCACTCCCTTGCTAGTTGAATTGGTTAGTGCATGCATGGTTGTAGACTAGGTCCAAGGTTCAATCCTTGGTGCATGCACTTTATTTTATTTTTTTTCATTTCTCCTTAATTTCGAAAATTCCCTAAAACTCACCCATAATCATGCTAAAATTCCTAATTAAAATTCTTTTATATTTATATTAAATTCCACCTAATTAAAACCCATTTTTGGAGCTCATATAAGACCCATTAGTACTTAGCTTCTTAATTTATATGGGAAAATTATGAGAAATTAGACTAAAGCTCGTACTAGTATTTCTAGGTTTCTTCCCCAACTATTTAGACATGATCAATATTTTAAATAAAATATTGAGAAGATTTTCCTGGTCGTTACAACATGATTATTGCCAAAAATTGACATGGAAGGGTAAACAAATTGATTAGTCTCTATAGATGTGATCCAATCATTGAAATATGATTTTGAAAGAACCTAAGCAAGTTCTAGAGTGCAATAACATATGTGTGTCACAAATATAAGGCTAATTCTCACTAGGCAAACATAATTCATCTCAAGTCCTCAATTAAGAATCTAAAACCAAGTAGTACTCAAGCATATCCAAGAATTCATCCATGAGCTCAAACCCTAAGTTTTAACAACCAAATTTAATTTATTTTCAAAAGACTCTAAAATGCTATGGAGATAACCTAAAGGGATACATTTATTTCTAGTCATGCAAGAAAAAGTGCTAAAAGAAAAGACATGGTTTTTACAATGACTTTTATTCATGTTATGTTACCTAAGAATTTATTATCAACTATTCACTTCAAAAAGAGAAAAATTTATTCCTAGAAACATGAAAATGATATGTACAATGAAATGAAGTGTAGAGAAAGTGAACTCCCCTTAAGTTGGGTAAATAGCTTCGTTCATGTCCAAACCATCCACCTCTAGCTCCTTTAGTTCTTCAAAGTACCTTTTGAGCCGGTGGCCATTGACTTTCCAAATAAAACCATTAGATACATTTTGAATTTCCACAACACCATAGGGAAAAATATTAGTTACAATAAATGGACCATCCCACCTTGACCTTAATTTACCTTTTATCAATTTGAGCTTCGATTTGTACAATAAGACTTTGTCGCTAATTTGGAAGTCTTTTTTCACAATGTGTTTGTCATGGATGTTCTTGGTCTTTTCCTTGTAAATCCTTAAATTTTCGAATGCTTCTAGCCGAATTTCTTCAAGTTCTTGAAGTTGCAATTTTCTCACTTCTCCTACCTTGGTAGCATCGAAATTACAAGCTTTCACCGCCCAATATGCCTTGTGCTCTATCTCCACGGGGAGGTGACAAGCCTTACCATAAACCAAGCGATAGGGAGACATGCCAATCGGTGTCTTATATGCTGTTTTGTAGGCCCAGAGTGCGTCATCTAATCTCTTGCTCCAGTCTTTTCTAGTGGGCCCAACTGTCTTCTCCAAAATTGATTTTATCTCTCTGTTGGAAATCTCAGCCTATCCATTTGTTTGGGGATGATAGGATGTAGAAACTTTATGTACCACCCCATATTTACTCAGCAGTGCCTTCATGTGTTTGTTGCAGAAATGAGATCCTTGGTCACTAATTATTGCTCTTGGAATTCCAAACCTGCAGAAAATGTGTGACCTAACAAAACTACAAACAACAGAAGAATCATCAGTCCTGGAGGGAATGACCTCCACCCATTTTGAAACATAATCTACAGCAAGTAAAATATATAGATAACCATAAGATGCAGGAAAAGGTCCCATAAAATCTATCCCCCAAACATAAAAAATCTCACAATAAAGTATAGCATGTTGGGGCATCTCATGTCTCGCTCCTATCTTCCCAGTTCGCTGACATCTATCATAATTTTTATAAAAGACATATGAATCATGAAAAAGGGTGGGCCAGTATAATCCACACTCTAGTACTTTCCTAGCAGTTCTCTGAGGTCCAAAATGCCCCCCACAGGCTGATGAATGGCAAAATGTAAGGACAGAAGAAAACTAATGATCTGATACGCATCTCCTAATTATTTAGTCATTACAAAATTTCCACAAATAAGGATCATCCCACACATAAAACTTTTCATTACTTTTTAATTTATCTTTTTGAGCCTTAGAAAATTGAGTGGGAAGTACATGTGCAACTAGAAAATTAACTAGGTCAGCATACCACGGTGTCTCACCATGCACTGCAATCAAGTGCTCATCTCTGAAATCATCATCAATGGTGGTAGGGGATCCATCTCATTTAAGTCTGCTCAAATGATATGCAACTAGGTTCTCTTTCCCACTTCTGTCTCTGATCTCCAGGTCAAATTCTTGGAGTAGGAGCATCCATCTGATCAATCTAGGTTTTGCATCAGGCTTTTTCAACAAGTATTTGAGAGCTGCATGATCATAAAAAATAATAACATGTGAGCACAATAAATAAGATCTGAATCTATCCAAAGCAAAAACAATGGCAAAAAGCTCCTTTTCAGTCGTGGTGTAGTTGGCTTGGGCGGCATCTAGGGTTTTGGAGGCGTAGCAAATGACATGTGGTGTCAACCCTCTGTGCTAGAACGGCTCCCACTGCAAAATTAGAAGCATCACACATTAATTCAAATGGTAAAGTCCAATCAGGTGATGTAATAATAGGGGCTGAGGTAAGAGCCTCCCTGAGTCTGTGAAAAGCTTCCTTGCATTTATCATCAAAATGAAACTCAACATCTTTCTGCAAAAGTCTTGTCAAGGGTCGAGCAATCAAGCTGAAGTCTCTAATAAATCTGCGGTAGAAACCTACATGTCCAAGAAAAGCACGAACATCCCGTACGCATACGGGGTAAGATAGAGAAGAAATAACATTGATTTTCGCAGGATCTACCTCAATACCTTTCCGAGAGACTATATGTCCAAGTACAATCCCATGCTCTACCATGAAGTGGCATTTCTCAAAATTAAGAACAAGGTTAGTTTCAATGCAACGATGTAAAACCCTAGATAAATTATCTAAGCATAAATCAAAAGACGTGCCATAAACTGAAAAATCATCCATGAATATCTCCATACAGTCCTCTAGCAACTCACCAAATATACTTACCATGCATCTCTGAAATGTACCAGTTGCGTTGCAGAGTCCGAAGGGCATACGTCTGTAGGCAAAAGTGTCAAAGGGGCAAGTGAAGGTAGTCTTCTCCTAGTCCTCTGGATCTATGCAAATCTGAAAGTAGCCTGAAAATCCATCCAAGAAACAATAGTGCGACTTCCCCGCCAATCTCTCAAGCATCTGATCAATAATGGGTAAAGGGAAGTGATCTTTCCTTGTGACCTTGTTGAGCTTCCTGTAATCAATGCAGACTCTCCAGGAATTCTTAACTCTGGTGGGCACTAGTTCATTGCTTTCATCCGCCACCACGGTCACTCCAGATTTCTTGGGCACCATGTGAATAGGACTAACCCACTGACTGTCAGAGATCGGGTAAATGATACCTGCCTGTAGAAGTCGAGTCACCTCTTTCTTTACAACATCCAAAATAAGTGGATTGAGTCTCCTTTATAGTTGCCTCACGGGCTTGACATTTTCCTCCAAAAATATCCTGTCCATGCAGATAGCTGGGTTGATACCTGGTATATCTGATAATGTCCACCCAATTACCTTCTTGTAGTGCCTCAGGACTTGCAATAATTTTTCTTCTTGCTCTGACTCCAAATGTTATGCAATAATCACTGGGCAAGTCTGCTCCTCTCCTAGATATGCATACTTCAAATGGCCTGGTAGTGGCTTCAATTCATTCTGGTCTTCCTCAGTAGAAATAAGTGATCCTTGGGGCTCTGTGCAATCCCCTACACTTTGAATCTCAAGAAAAATAGGTGATCCTTGGGGCTCTGTGCAATCCCCTACACCTAGAAAAACCTCTCCAGCTGGAAATGCGTCTGAAATATCTTCTGAAAAATCCTCAGTCTCAGCAGTAAATATTCTCTCAGCCTCTTCTGAATAAATAGCTCCTCAAGAAAAATCAGGTAAAAATCCCTCAGCCTCTAACTCTATCTGCTCCAGCTCCTCAAGAATATCCATGCTCATAATGGAGTGATCCTCTCTCGGATGCTTCATAGCATCAAAAAGGCTAAACTGAACCACCGTGTCTCCAATCTCCATGGAAAGTGTACCAACATATAAATCAATTTTTGTTCGAGCAGTCTTCAGAAAAGGTCTTCCTAAAATAAGTGGAGAACGGTGTGTGAGATAATCTCCCTCCATATACAAGATATAAAAATCTGTAGGAAATATTAGCTCCTTTACCTTCACCAAGACATCTTCAATCATACCAGCTGGGTGGGTCTGGCTCCTGTCTGCTAGCTGTATCACTACACCAGTGGGCTGTAAAGGGCCTATGCCAAGCATCTGGAATATTGACCTGGGCATCACATTTATGGAAGCTCCTAAATCAAGCATGACATCATGGAATGTTGTGCTTCCTATCTCACAAGAAACAGTAAATTCCCCTGGGTCTTCACACTTCTGAGGAATGGAGTGGATAAGTGCTGAAATATTTTTCCCAAAGCTGACCAACTCATTTTCCTTACGTTTCTTCTTGTGAACACAAAGATCCTTCAGAAACTTGGCATACTTAGGAATCTGTTTGATCATGGTCAACAAAGGTACATTGATCTCTACCTTACTGAAAAGTTCCACTAACTCATTGAATTTCTTAGCCTTCTCCTCCTCTACTTGTCTTTTGGCTTATGTTTTCCGCTGTGGAAAGGGTAGAGGAACCCTAAATTCATCTTCTTTGGCTGGAAGTGGAGGGGCTGATTTTTGGACTGCTGCCCCATGCGAAGTAGCTGCTGTATTTTGCGTCTCGGCATTGATTTCTTCTCCATTTTATACCAAAATTGGAGGATTACTTGAGGAAGGAGTTGGGCACGGACTAGGGGTGGAACCAATGAATTTGAAGTCATTTCATGGCTGTTTTGGGCTGGAATTGAAGGTGCTGTCCGATTTTCTGAAATTTCAGCTCTTGGACCATTTTGAGATGATGTAACCTTCCCACTCCTCAAAGTAATAGCACTCACGTTTCCTTTAGGATTAGGAACAGTTTGGGAAGGTAGTTGACTTGATCCTTGAGCTTGACTCTGATTAATCCCACTAGCCAATTGTCTCATTTGCCTCTCAAGGTTTTGATGTTGTTGTTGTAAAACTTGTTGTTGCCAAGCTTGTTGTTGTTGTAAAATCTGTTGAAACATTTCTTCAACCCTCTGTTGGGGCACATTTCCTCCACTAGAACTCCCATAGCTCCCTTGGTTAGCATAGGGTTTTGATGGTCCCTGAAATGATGAAGTAGTAGGCTGAAATGCTTGAGCTTGCTGAGATCCTTGAAAATATGGCTGTTGGGGCTGATAGGAGTATGGAATTTGCTGTTGATAGGGCTGATCAGAGGGCTGACATGCTTGGAAACCTTGCTGGGAATTGCATCCTTGAAAATTCTGATTTTGAAATGCAAAATTCTGTGGTGAGGACTGATTTTGCATAGGCTGAAACCCTTGATTGTAAGGCTGGAAATTCTGATTATAGGGCTGTGAGGGCTGGAAATTTTGTTGGTTTTGAGGTTGGTAAGTTGGAAATGATTGAAAACCTTGCTGCCCTTGCTGATATGGCTAGAATTGAGGCTGAAATAGGGGCTGATTTTGTTGTGTTTGCTGGGGCTGCTGTGATGTTTGTTGGAATTGTTGTTGTTGAGGGTTCTGTTGGTAGAAAGAGTTCCATATTTGAGATTTAGATGATCCCTCCAACCGGGGTTATAAGTGAAAGAATAGGGGTTATTCTGAGATTGAAATTGCCCCCTAACTAACGCCGCTACTGTCTCATCTTGTTGGAGGGTGGGACATGAATCCGAATTGTGCTCTTGATTAGAGCAAATACTACATACCCTCATCACTTGATTAACTTGTGGAGTTGCTGAAAGATTTGAACCTTGAATTGCATTATTAACAAATATTTGCCTCATCACTGATGTAAGCTCCACCATAGCATCCTTCATTTCTTTCTGTTCATTTGAAACCATCTGGACTTCATTAACTCCTCTGGTGGTCAATGCTCTGCTCCTAAATTGTTGTGAATTATCAGCCATGTTTGAAATGAGCTCCCTAGCTTGATTTGGCGTTTTGTTCATTAGGGCTCCTCCAGCTACAACATCTATCATAATCCTGTCCATCTGCAGCAATCCCTCATAAAAATACTGAATCAGAAGCTGCTCGCTGATCTGATGCTGGGGGCAACTAGAACACAGTTTGTTGAATCTCTCCCAGTAGTCATAAAGTGTCTCACCCACCACTTGCTGAATACCACAGATGCTTTTTCTGATGATTGCTGTTCTGGAGGCTGGGAAATATTTTTCCAAAAATGTTTTCTTCATCGAAATCCAACTAGACACGTGCCCAGTGGGTAAATAATAAAACCAATCTTTTGCTGCTCCTATCAGTGTGAAGGGGAAAGCTCTCAGCTTGATATCTTCTTCAGAAATGCCCTGAGGCTTCATAGTAGAGCATACAACATGGAACTCATGCAGGTGTCTATTTGGATCCTCTTCAGATAATCCTTGAAACTTGGGCAGTAAATGGATGAGTCCAGATCTAAGCTCAAAATCTTCAGCCAGCTCTGGATAAGCAATGCTGGAATACTGAAATGAAGCATCTGGTGCTGCGAGTTCCTTCATAGTCTTCTGGTGGTCTGCCATGATACTGCCTGAATGAGTGGGAATGGTCTGAAGAGGAGGAATATCTGTAATCTCTGAAAGAATGCCTTGGCTCCTCCTTGCTCTGAAAGTCCTCTCAATCTCAGGGTCAAATTCTTCAAGATCACCACCTGTAGACCTGGTCATAAAACCAAAAACAAATCGCAGTAAAAGTAGATAAAAAGATGAAACAAATAAAATCAAATCACCAAATATAGCAGTAAGCACAAAAATAAATCCAGAAAGATGTGAAATAAGTGTACAAGTAAAAATCAAACAAATCAACTAGTTACTTCCCCGGCAACGGCGCCATAAATTTGATGAAACCAAAGGCTAGGTTGTCACGAAGGTGGATCTCAAATTTAGATATTTGTTTGCAATGAAAGAATAAAAGCGTAGTAAAGGGGCCACAGGTCGTATTTTTCCTAGGGCTAGTTGAAGTTGTTTGATTATGCTCGAGTTTATGTGTCGTTTGTGAATTTTGGGTTTCAAATAAAATTGGGTTTTAGGGTTGCAATTAGGAATTGAAAATTCAATGGAAGCAAAAAAAACTTAACTAAATGAACTAACAAGTGATGGCAATTAATAATTCAATCTATGGGAAACCGAATCAACTAAGGGACTTTATCGAATGTAGAAGAGCAAATCTGAATTCAAATGCTACTAAATGTCAAACAATTAAATCAACACTGAAGCTAAACTTCAATTGAAACCAATGCAAGAACTTCAAACTTAATTGTAAAAATAAGACTTGATACAAATGCCGGAAGGAACCTTGAGATTCAGTAATGATCTAAACCCGAAACAAACTGATTTCAAACTATATGGCACAGGAAAAACAATAAGCAACTTAACACCAATCAATGCATTAGCCTCATCTTGATACAAAGTGGAAGAGTGAAACACACTTGATACACAAGGTAGAAACTCATGCACCGAAGGTTTATCCTAAATACAGAGCTAATTACTGACGAATTCAGAATCAAAACTGATCAATTTATCTTGGAAATCAAACTATCAGCAAATGATATTCAAGACTAAAACAAACAATTTTAGATACAAGAGCAGAACAATTCAGAACAAGAAAGGCAGAAATAATGTGCCAAATTGCAGAATCATTTCAAATGCAGCAATTAAACTCACAAAGCAAGCCAATTCGAATGCGCAACCTAATGTTGAGACAAGATATAAGAGATCTAGAGGCTACTCGACACAAACTCAAGAAACTACAGCAGAAACATGCAAACATAAATTGATGCGCAGAGAACAAAAGCAGAAAAATCTGATACGCAGCTAAACTAATTGATACGCAAGTAAGGAAACAGGAAATAACTGAAATTAAACCCAATTGTTCACTAAACAAGATTCCTAGTTACTTAACTTGAAGAATTAAAACCTAATTTAAGCTGAAACAATTCAGGAAACAAATTCAAACAGTTGATACGAAAAATTCAATAATGGATAGATTTCAGAATTGAAACTACAGCTTTAGAACTGAAAATTCCTATTGAAACTAATCCTCAACCCTTCCCAAGCTCAAGATCTCCTTGTTCGTCATGCAAAGGCTGGCCTCGAACCCCTAAGCTCAGCAAATCACGGGAAAACAGCTTCAATCTGTCAACTCTGCTCAATCTGCATCAGCTGGGAAAATTCCAATCCAAACTCCTCGATCTCAGTTTGATGGATTGCGATGATGATTTGGAGATCATCTGAGCTCACCTGAGAACCCCTACAAGTGGCTCAAACGATCGCAAGTGGCTCGTGGATGAGATCCAAGTGATCGGACCACAGAGCTGCCGCACCCTCAAACAACTCTGTCCGGTGCCAAATTGAACTGAATTCTCCACCTAAGCTACCTCCAATGATCCAAATCTCGATTTAGGGTTGAAGTTGAGGTGGTCACGCCTCCTTAGATGAAGAACTTGAAGAAAATGAAGATGAATTGAGGAAGAACGCGAAGAAATGACGAAGACGCGACAAGGAAGAAAACTGAAGGAATTTTCCTTAAGTAATTAGGAATGAACGACCCAGATTGATTTGAGGAAATCCAACGGCTGATCTTCATCCGATCTGACCCACACTTTGATGATGTTGATCAAGGGTCAGGATCTGCCACGTGGTAGCTCGGATCTTCCAGATGAGCAACAGATGGTCCAGATCAACCTAATCTTAGAATGAACAGTCTAGAGCCCTCCGAGCTTGATCCGACGGTTGAATGAGCTCTGATTGGGATGAAACCTTCGGATCTTGATCAGAGTTCTTGATCAGCCCTAACCCTAGCTCGGATTGCTTCAGATGGTCCCGGATGGCTCAGATCTAGCCGCTTTTGAATCGGACGACTCAGATTAATCCGAAGCTTGATAACTCGATCCGGGTCCACTTCCGACTCAAGTTTGACCCAGTATGCCCTAGGTCCATGATTCTTTCATGCCTACAAAAATAGATAAAAAATTTAGTGGCCAAATGATCCAAATATGTAAAGATTTGCAATTAAGTCCAAAATAAAGATAAGTCCTAGAACCTAGGGTAAATTCACAATTAAGCAAGTAAAATATGGGTCAAACTTGGATTTTAGCAACTAAAATAATCAATAAAATGGTACTTATCAAGGACTCCAAGGGCAAGTCAAGAAGTGGACTTCAAAGGGCACACGTGAAGGGTGGCATGGAGGCAAGCCAAGGGGAGGCTTGTGTGCACATCCGAGGGATGATAGCCGGTGGAAGAGGACTTCAAGGGGCAAGCCAAGGAGTGTACCTGAAGGCACACGTGAAGGAGGGTCAAGGAGGGTCTTCAAAGTGAGAATGAGAGATTGTATAGGCTGGGCAGTCGACTGGTAGAAAGACAGTCGACTGCCAGCCAATTCTCAAACTCACAGAATGTTTGAGACGCCAGACCAGTCGATTGCCCCAGGGGCAGTCGACTGGTGTCGGGCTGGACAACTCGTGGAGTTGTCCTTTACTCTTATTTAAAGAGGACTTTTTGGCACGAGAAAGGTACGATCCTTTACTGTACCAAAGTGTTGTTCGTGCAAGAAGTGCTCAGATCTTCCTCTCGGGTTTATTTTCATCTTGTAAAGAGGAAGAAGACAACCTTGTAAAGGTTTTCTCCACCTTGAAGGAGATTTTCATAGTGGAGTGTGTGCTCGTGCGTGGATCCTTGGATTAGTCACCTTTCGGGGTGAATACTAAGTAAAATCTGTGAGTTAGCATTGGATCATACATTTTTTATTATATTGCTTGTATTGTGCTAACAATCTTGTAGAGAAAGTTCGAAAAAGTGCTATTCACCCCCCCTCTAGCAAGCGTCATGATCTAACAAGTGGTATCAGAGCCGGTTCGCTTCGGGAGAACTCACCGTCAACCGGAGCATTCAAGAAATGGCATTTCAAGAGGGTTGTAACACCGCCAGGCCACCGTTCTTCGATGGATACGACTTCGCCTATTGGAAAGGTAGGATGGAGTACTATTTGATGAACGATATTGAGAATTGGATGAGTGTTGTAGATGGATTCGACGCACCTGTCAACGAACAAGGAGAGCTACTACCAATGAGGAGTTGGACCAAGGAGGTGATGAGGAAGGCGCAAGCTAATGCCAAGGCCACCACAACGCTTCAATGTGGTCTATCAAAGGAACAACTCAACAAGGTGGGGCCTTTCAAGAGCGCCAAGGAATTATGGGAGACGCTAGTCGAGCTCAACGAAGGTTCAAACGAGTCAAGGAAGGCATAGAAGGACCTCTTGGTGGCTCAACTACAATCACTATCAATGAAGACCAACGAGACGGTTAGCCAACTACATGGAAGGGTAAAAGAAATTATCAACGAGCTACATATAATTGGTGAGAAGGTTGAGAACCACGATCTTGTGAGGTATATTTTACAATCATTCCCTATGACTACATTGTGGGCATCAATGGTTGATGCCTACAAAGTATCATGGGATCTTTCTATGGTAAAGTTAGATGATTTGTTTTGTGAATTTGAGTTACATGAGCAAGCTAACATTTCATCTAAAGAAAAAGGTGTAGCGTTTATTGTAGAAAAGGAAAAGAAAAAGAAGAAGGAAAAGAAGAAGGTCATTTATTCATCATCATCCGACTCGGAGGAGTCAAGAACTTCAATGGATAGCGACCAAGAAGCCTTCATGGTAAGGAAGATGCGTAGAGCTTTTAAAAGTTTTTCTAACAAATCTTATGCTAGGAAAAGTTCAAAGAGAAAGAGTAAAGGGAAGGACATTATGTTGGGACCGGGTGCATGTCGACAAGGATACGAGTTCGTAAAATTCAAAATTTTTACGTGCAGCGGAAGAATTTGCATAAAATAATTTCCTAAATTATTTTAACTTCGTATCTAGCATGCAACCTTATGGTGTGTTGACATAATCATAAAATAAAACTTTGCGGAATAGTAAACTAATTTACCAAATACATCGCGTAACTTGAAGTAAGGGACGAGATCCAACCGTAGCGTCCCTTGGAAGCTTCGCCTCTATTCGCGTCCACGCCGAGTTCTCTTCGGGATGACTTCGCAAAGTCACGAGTTTTGTGCCGACGAGAACTACTAGATTCTCTATAGGCACAACTTGAAAAATCAAGAGAGGAAAGATAGGAAACTAACCAAGAAGAAAACGGAATCGAATTCCGGGAGGAGAGGAGTCGCTATCCGCTTCTTCTTCTTCTTGTTCGGCTTCCCCTTCTTCTTGTTAGCTCACGCCAACCTCAAGGGGAGGAGAGGGTTGCGCCGGCCCTAGATGGAGGAAGGTGGGCGCCGGCCCTAAATCTCCAAGTGGGCGTCGGCCCTAAGGGAGGAGAGGGGAGAAGAGAAGAGAGAAAGAGGGAGAGCTCTTCACAACTTAATTAGTTGATTAGTTAGGAATAAGGGCTTGCCTTAGGTTCCTTTATATAGTAGCAACTCCTTTGCTAAGTCTCCCTCTAAACCGAATTAACGGATTTAACGGAATTAGTTATAAAAAATTTATCTTATAAATTTTCTTATTAATTATTCCGTTTAAGCCTAGTTTTATTATAACTCATTTATAATAAAACAAATTAGTTATCATAAGAAATTTATCCTATAAATTCTCTTATGAATTTTATTATAACTAACTTTATAATAAAACTAATTAATTATCATAAGAAATTTATCCTATAAATTCTCTTATGAATTATTCCGTTTAAACCAAGTTTTATTATAACCAATTTATAATAAAACAAATTCCTCTTCTCTTTAAATTATAAAATAAATTTGTATAAAAAATTTATATAAATAAATTCATATGGGAATCTACATGTAGATATGTCAATGAAGATCTTACTGCGGCTTAAGTGCGATGAACTAGTTCCCTTAACTATCATCCATGTTTATCTCCGGACATCCCAATGCCACCAGCCAGTGAGAATCAGCTGATTAGAGAATAACCCATGCTAGTCTCAACAGAATTGATAGTGTCCGTTTTTATCAATTCATCGACTAGGGATATTTTCAATACTTCACATTTGCGCATTTAGAGATAATCACTAGTTGTGATCTTATCACAAATTCTCTTATGCTGTGAGTTGTATTGCGGACATTCAGTAGATGAGTTTAAGATCCCAATCAAATACACAAGCATGTATACTCAAATAGTGAATTATCATTTATTAATATAAATGTTTTACAATCATAAGGCGATTGCCTTAGGACACTTCTCTCATATCACTAACACATTATTTGCTATAATTGCCACCAAGAGGGACACATGAAGAATGAGTGCCCACAACTAAAGAGAAGAGAAGAGAAGGAGGATAGGGAGAAGGCTGACAAGAAGAAATCGAAGGGAAAAGAGAAGAATGCCACAAGCTTCAAAGCTACTTGGGATGATCCATCATCTTCGGAGGAGGAAGAAGAACATGTGTCTGTTGGGACCGGGTGCATGTTGATAAGGATACGGGTTCGTAAAATTTTAAATTGTTACGTGCAGCGGAAGAATTAGCATAAAATAATTTTTCAAATTATTTTAACCACGTATCTAACATGCAACCTTATGATGTGCGGACATGATCATAAATTAAAATTTTGCGAAAAAGTAAACTAATTTACTTTGTACCTCGCGTAACTCGAAGAAAGGGACGAGATCCAACCGTAGCGTCCCTTGGAAGCTCCGCCTCTATTCGCGTCCACGCCGAGTTCTCTTCGGGATGACTTCGCAAAGTCACGAGTTTTGTGCCAACGAGAACTACTAGATTCTCTAAAGGCACAACTAGAAGATCAAGAGAGAAGATGGAAACTAACCACCAAGTAACGGAATCAAAATTTCGGGAAAGGAAAGAAGGAGTCGCGATCCGCTTCTTCTTCTTCGGCACCTTCTTGACGGATGAAGCTCTCGACCACCCTTGGGATGTGCGCCGACCCTAGCGGAGGAGAGAGAGCCGACCCTAGAGAGAGATAGGGGCGCCGGCCCTAGAGAGAGAGAGAGTTAGAGAGAGAGAGGGAGCTACTAATCTCTTGATAACTCAATTGAGGAATTCAAGCCTGGCCTTGGTTCCTTTATATAGTAGCCTCTCCCTTGCCATGTCTCCCCATTAACGAAATTAACGGAATAAATTTTCATAAGAAATTTATCTTATAAATTTTCTTATTAATTATTCCGTTATGCTAAGTTTTATTATAACTAATTTTATAATAAAACAAATACATCTCCCTTTTTAATTATGGAATAAATTTTCATAAAATTTATTATATAAATTTTCTCATCATGGAAAAATCAATTCATAATTGATTTTATAAAATAAAAATAAACCATTTAAAGTTTATTTTAATCTCCATAAAAGGAATAAATTTATTATATAAATTTTTCTTTATCATGGAAAAATCAATTCATAATTGATTTTATAAAATAAAATAAACCAATCCATGGTTCATTTTAATTTCCATAAAAAGAATAAATTTATTATATAAATTTTTCTTATCATGGAAAAATCAATTCATAATTGATTTTATAAAATAAAATTAAACCATTTAAAGTGTATTTTAATTTCCATGAAAACAAATTTATTTATCCATAATTTTATAAAAAAAATCACGCTTGATTTATTTTATAATTTAAAACAAATTAATTGGTTTTCTCTCCTTGTGGTGGCCGGCCAAAACCCTATTTGGCCGGCCACACCAAGCCAAGACCCTCACGAATTAAACTCATTTAATTCGCCCAACAAGCCTTCAAAAGACTTAGCCATTTTAAGCTTCCGTTGCGCCTCTGATTAATTCAGATTCGACTTATTTCTCTTAATTGGAAAATCTAATTTTCAACTCGTTTTAAATCCCTCGGATTACTCGTAGTGCGTGTGACTAAATAGGCTTTCGATTTATGTTGGCCGTCTATAATTCATCAATTATAGAACGATCATGAGTGACACCTAGTAGTACATCATGATCCCCAATTAATCGAAAGATCAACGGTTGACCTCAGAAATAATTCTGAAACCCTTCAGCAGCTCTAATGAATCGTGCCTCATTCCCTTCACCATCTTATACCCACTTGGTTCAGGACATGGTCTGTATGTGTCAGTCCCCACTAGGCTGACTACGTCACACCTAGCCCAAGTAGTGTCTTTCTCGTCCTTTGGATTTCTAATTACTCTCATGTATTTAAGAGACTCATACTCTAAACATGATATGCTCTGGCCAGAGGCTTTGAGTAACAATCCGACGATAGGCCTGGGTATACATCTCCTCGCAAGGAGTGGTGAATCCTTTGTAGGCTGTTCAAACATCTTCGGGCACTTCGGCTTATACCCAACCATCCTGGGTCCACACCTCCTTGGAGATGCTTGCTTAAGATGTTAAAGTATAAGTCTCCATGACCAAGATGACTTGAACACCGTAAGTCAAAGGAACATCGCACTTAAGCTGCGGTAAGAACTTCACTGACCTGTCTATGTATAGACTACCATGTGAAGTTTTACAGTCAGTCACTCCAATGAACTAGTTCCCTTAACTAGCATCCATGTTTATCTCCGGACATCCCAATGTCACCAGCCAGTGAGAATCAGCTGATTAGAGAATAACCCATGCTAGTCTCAACAGAATTGATAGTGTCCGTTTTTATCAATTCATCGACTAGGGATATTTTCAATACTTCACAATTGCACATGTAGAGATAATCACTAGTTGTGATCCCATCACAAATTCTCTTATGCTGTGAATTGTATTGCGGACATTCAGTAGATGAGTTTAAGATCCCAATCAAATACACAAATATGTATACTCAAATAGTGAATTTTCATTTATTAAAATAAATGTTTACAATCATAAGGCGATTGCCTTAGGACACTTCTCTCATATCACTAACAAACTCCCACTTGGCCTAATGCCAATCGCTATGGTATCCAATACCACAGGCTCTAACATGACCTCAAACTTGTTCTGAGGCAAGGCCTTAGTCAAAGGACCCGCTAAATTCCTTTCAGTGGGAATTTTCTCAATTTGTATATCATTCCTACTTATAATCTCTCTGATCAGATGATAGTGGCGAAGCACGTGTTTGGATCGCTGATGAGACCATGGTTCCTTTGTTTGTGCAATAGCTCCATTGTTGTCGCAGTAAACCGACACTGCTTCACCAATGGTTGGAACCACACCAAGTTCGGAGACAAACTTCTTGATCCAGACTGCTTCCTTTGCTGCTTCCGAAGCTGCGATATATTCTGCTTCCGTGGTAGAATCCGCTACGGTGTCTTGTTTGGAACTTTTCCAACTTATTGCGCCTCCATTCAAAGTAAATACGTATCCAGACTGAGATTTGGAGTCATCCTTATCTGTTTGGAAACTGGCATCTGTATACGCACGTATTACCATATCTCCTTCTCCATATATTATGAACACATCCTTAGTTCTTCTTAAGTACTTAAGGATTGTCTTGACAGCCGCCCAATGATCCATTCCTGGATCAGACTGGTATCTGCTCGTGACGCTCAGAGCATACGATACATCGGGCCTAGTACATAACATAGCATACATGATAGATCCTATCGCGGATGCATAAGGAATCTTATTCATGCAAATCCTCTCGTCTTCTGTGCGCGGACACATAGACTTTGAAAGGTTGATCCCATGCCTGATGGGAAGGTAACCTTTCTTGGATTCCGACATGCTAAACCTTTTTAGCACTCGGTCTATATATGTAGACTGCGAAAGACCAAGCAACCGTTTTGATCTATCTCTATAGATTCTAATCCCAAGGATATAGGTTGCTTCTCCCAGGTCTTTCATGGAGAAAGTTTTGGACAACCAAATTTTAACTGTCTGTAAGACTGATATATCATTTCCTATAAGTAATATGTCATCGACATATAATACTAGGAATACGACTGCACTCCCACTAACCTTCTTGTACACACAAGGTTCGTCTGGATTTTGTGAGAAATCAAACTCTTTGATTGTCTCATCAAAACGGATGTTCCAGCTCCTGGATGCTTGCTTCAGTCCATATATGGATCGTCGAAGCTTGCATACTTTGGTTTTATCAACCGATGTGAAACCTTCAGGTTGTATCATGTATACATCCTCAAGCAGGTTTCCATTAAGGAAAGATGTTTTCACATCCATTTGCCATATCTCATAATCATAATGAGCTGCTATGGCTAGGAGCATCCGAATGGATTTAAGCATAGCTACTGGCGAATAGGTTTCGTCATAATCAATTCCTTGTTTCTGACGATATCCTTTTGCCACTAATCTAGCCTTAAAGGTAACAACATTACATTCCATGTCGGTTTTCTTCTTGAAAACCTACTTGCACCCTATGGGCTTAATCCCTTCAGGTGGGTTAACCAAGTCCCATACTTGGTTTTTGTACATGGAATCCATTTCTGACTTCATGGCTTCAAGCCATTTGTCCCTTTCTGAACTTTTCAGAGCATCTTCATAACTGATAGGTTCGTCATCGCTTATGAGTAACACGTCGTTCGATTCACTTATGAGAAATCCGTATCTCTCTTGAATATTGCGTGTCCTATCAGACCTACGAAGAGGTGGTGTTGTTTTAGATTCAACTGATAGCTCATCATTATGAGTTATTGGTTGTGGGTCTAGACTAGGTGTCTCTGTGATGTCTATTGGAGTTTCTTGAACTTCATCAAGTTCAAAGCCACTCCCACTATTTTCTTGTAAAGGAAATTCTTTTTCCAGAAATACAGCATGCCTTGAAACAAACACCTTTTGTTCCAAGGGATGATAGAATTGGTAACCCTTCGTTTCCTTAGGGTATCCAATAAATAGATATTTATCAGACTTAGCATCCAATTTGTCTGATACAGTCCGCTTCACATAAGCAGGACAACCCCATGTCTTAAGGTGAGTTAAGTGAGGTTTCTTACTATTCCATGTCTCATATGGAGTAGTAGAGACTACCTTGGTCGGGACTCTGTTTAGCAAGTAAACAACTGTCTTAAGTGCATAACCCCAATAGGATTTTGGAAGAGTTGCATGATTCATCATTGACCTAACCATGTCCATCAAGGTTCGGTTGCGCCTCTCAGATACACCATTATGCTGTGGTGTATACGGCGGAGTCCATTGGGACAATATCCCATTGTCCCTTAGATAATCTTGAAACTCTTGACTTAAGTATTCACCACCCCGATCGGATCGAAGTATCTTAATACTTTTGCCAAGCTGTTTCTCTACTTCATTTCTGAACTCTTTGAATTTCTCAAAGGCTTCAGATTTGTGTTTCATCAAGAACACATACCCGAATCGTGAGTGATCATCGATAAAGGTGATGAAGTAGCTATAGCCTCCTTGTGCAAGAGATGACATTGGTCCACATACATCAGTATGTATTAGACCAAGCAATTCTCCCACTGGATTACCTTTTCCGGAAAAGGGTAATTTGGTCATCTTGCCTTTTAAGCATGATTCGCATGTATCAAATGAATCGGGTTCAAATGATTCCAAAATTCCACATCGGTGTAATTTGGTCATGCGTTTCTTACTTATATGGCCAAGACGACAATGCCACGTGTAGGAGTCTATTCGATTATCTATTCTAGCACGTTTGTTGCTAACTTCGATATTGAAAACGTCACCGGATAAATCTAACGTGTAGATACCATTGCACAAAGTTCCATTCCCATAAAGAACGTCATTTAAAGTTATGTAACAACAATTGTTACTAAAAGTTAAATGATAACCCTTTTCATTCAAACATGAAATAGATACAATGTTCTTTATTAACGAAGGAACAAAATAACAATTATCCAATTCTAAGACACGTCCTGTAGGGAGCTTTAGCAAATATGTTCCGATGGCAACAGCAGCAATCTTTGCTCCGTTTCCAACTCGCAAATTCGCTTCTCCCTTGACGAGTCTTCTTCTATTCCTTAGCCCCTGTATGTCATTACATATATGTGAGCTACACCCAGTATCAAGTACCCAGGTGTTTGAGGAAATAGAGTGACATTCAATAACGAAGATACTTGAAGAGGATGGGGCATCGGATGCCTTCTCTTTCAAGGACTCAAGATAAACCTTGCAGTTTCTTCGCCAGTGACCCTCCTTGCCACAATGATGGCAAGTCCTTTTGGGTATTTTCAGTCTTTTTGGCCTTTTTCTTCTTTCCCTTATTCTGTTCTTTGGCCTTCCTCTTAGAACCTTTCTTCGAGGAACCAACTAACAGTATCGTCTTTTGATCCTGCTTCACAGAAGGCTCTACAGTCTTCAGCAGGTTGAGCAACTCAGGAAACTGGTCTGGAGTTGCATTTTCAGGAGGACGGTTGGGAAGTTGATCTTCAAGGACATAAGCAAGCTTTCTGCCTTGAGGACTATCCTCAGGTTTCGAAGCCAGTCCATGAAGTTTGGCCCAGTCAGTTTATTGGTGTCCAAAATGGAACGCAAATTCAGAGAAGGCATGATCGAGTGATTATCCTAGAAATACAAATTGAGCTTATGTGAGAAGAATGATTAAAGAATGTATCAACATACATTAATAAATCCTATTTATTTTTCAAATTGAATAACCCTTTTTATCAATTCGGGAGATCGTAGGAACATCTCCAAATAGGTTGATATCCAACCATAGATAAGAACCACCATGGCTGTGGCCATCAAGTTGTTCTTAGCTATGAAGGTAGGTAATTATACCGATTACATATCACATATATGTAACTATCACTTTATGCTATCAACTAATTGAATGTTTGCATAAATCATTGGGTTGTTAACTCATTAACAAGTATGCAACATTATACATAGCACCCAACTGCACCTCTCTTTACATCGACCTTGGCTGTGGCACAACAAATCGATGCTCCAAGCTTAAGGCTGACCCATTAATCAAGAAATAGTTTTAATATGGTTGGAGCTCATTCAACCGTTTAGTCAGGCTTGGATGTGTCCAACAACCAAAACTAAGGATTGACCTCTGACTCCAACTATATTATTCATAAACTAATTCCATGGTTTGAACATGTTGAGGTTCAAGCCGGGCATGGATGTGTCCATCAACCCAAACGAGAAACAAAACTCCGATTCTAACCATATTAATGGAAGGTGTTGGCCTTAATATTTTGTAAGGGGTTTTGGGTCTCATCCTTTCTTTTCTAAGCACATTCATGACATATAATCATGTCATGACTAACGATTTCCTTAATAAAGTATGTATGTGACTTAATTTATCAAGTCTCATTAATTGAATTAGGAACCGGATTTCCTAATTCTAATTTCATACTTTATTTGAAGGAATTGTTTTGGGAAACAATTTCCTAAATTGTCATAATCAATTTCGGAAATAATATGTTTAAGACTTTGATTTCTCTAAATCAAATCTTATTAAATTAAGAGACATGAGTCCTTAATTCAACCACATATTATTTTCATGAAAATCTCATTTAAGAAAACTCTATAGGAAACCATTTTCCTAATTAATTTTGGAGACAACAATATGTAAGAGCATCACCTCTTAAATCATATTTTATTCATGGATTTAATTAATTACAACAAATGTTTTCTAAGGGTGGCTCCCCGAGGCTCAGATACCCAAAGAAAAGTAATTTGTCGTAAATCCAATTTGGTCCGCTTCGGAAGCGTAACCAAATTAAACATGACAATCTCATTTAAAATTGGGAAATTAAATTACAACAACTAACTTTAAATTGGACGGCTCCCCGAGGCTCAATCCAAAATAAAGAATTTTGTTGTCAATTTAAAAACCAATTCAAATTTAATTGTCAATTAATTGTCCATAAATTTGTCTAGACTTTCTTGAAAGAAAGTGCCCAAAATTGCGAGATTTCATAATAGGTTTTCAGAATAATTGTAAGTTTCTGGTACAAAGAAAACTTACATATTTCCAAAATTGGAAAATTTCTAAAATAGAAAAATTTCCAAAATTGGAAAGTTTCCAAAGATGGGAAGTTTTCACAATTATTATAAAATTTCAGAAACTAGAAAATTTCAAAAGTTTGCGAAATTTCATGAGGATTTCCAAACTTAGAAATTCCTAAATCTAAAATTTATTATAATTTGAAAGTTTCCATAATTGAAAATTTTTTCCAAAATTGAGATCATGACAAAGTTTTCCGCAAAACAATTATATGATTATGTCGAACACTAACCGGCTCTGATACCACTGTTGGGACCGGGTGCATGTTGACAAGGATACAGGTTCGTAAAATTTTAAATTTTTACGTGCAGCGGAAGAATTAGCATAAAATAATTTCTCAAATTATTTTAACCACGTATCTAGCATGCAACCTTATGATGTGTGGACATGATCATAAATTAAAATTTTGCGAAAAAGTAAACTAATTTACTTTGTACCTCGCGTAACTCGAAGAAAGGGACGAGATCCAACCGTAGCGTCCCTTGGAAGCTCCGCCTCTATTCGCGTCCAAGCCGAGTTCTCTTCGGGATGACTTCGCAAAGTCACGAGTTTTATGCCGATGAGAACTTCTAGATTCTCTATAGGTACAACTAGAAGATCAAGAGAGAAGATGGAAACTAACCACCAAGTAACGGAATCAAAATTCCGGGAAAGGAAAGAAGGAGTCGCGATCCGCTTCTTCTTCTTCGGCACCTTCTTGGCGGATGAAGCTCTCGGCCACCCTTGGGATGTGCGCTGGCCCTAGGGGAGGAGAGAGAGCCGGCCCTAGAGAGAGATAGGGGCGCCGGCCCTAGAGAGAGAGAGAGTTAGAGAGAGAGGGAGCTACTAATCTCTTGATAACTCAATTGAGGAATTCAAGCCTAGCCTTGGTTCCTTTATATAGTAGCCTCTCCCTTGCCATGTCTCCTCTTTATCGGAATTAACGGAATAAATTTTCATAAGAAATTTATCTTATAAATTTTCTTATTAATTATTCCATTATGCCAAGTTTTATTATAACTAATTTTATAATAAAACAAATACATCTCCCTTTTTAATTATGGAATAAATTTTCATAAAATTTATTATATAAATTTTCTCATCATGGAAAAATCAATTCATAATTAATTTTATAAAATAAAAATAAACCATTTAAAGTTTATTTTAATCTCCATAAAAGGAATAAATTTATTATATAAATTTTTCTTTATCATGGAAAAATCAATTCATAATTGATTTTATAAAATAAAATAAACCAATCCATGGTTCATTTTAATTTCCATAAAAAGAATAAATTTATTATATAAATTTTTATTATCATGGAAAAATCAATTCATAATTGATTTTATAAAATAAAATTAAACCATTTAAAGTTTATTTTAATTTCCATGAAAATAAATTTATTTATTCATAATTTTATAAAACAAATCGCGCTTGATTTATTTTATAATTTAAACTAAATTAATTGGTTTTCTCTCCTTGTGGTGGCCGGCCAAACCAAAGAGGGTGGGCACCCTCTTTGGCCGGCCACACCAAGCCAAGACCCTCGCGAATTAAACTCATTTAATTCGCCCAACAAGCCTTCAAAAGACTTAGCCATTTTAAGCTTCCGTTGCGCCTCTGATTAATTCAGATTCGACTTATTTCTCTTGATTGGAAAATCCAATTTTCAACACGTTTTAAATCTCTCGGATTACTCATAGTGCGTGTGACTAAATAGGCTTTCGATTTATGTTGGCCGTCTATAATTCATCAATTATAGAACGATCATGAGTGTCACCTAGTAGTACATCATGATCCCCAATTAATCGAAAGATCAATGGTTGACCTCAGAAATAATTCTGAAACCCTTCAGCAGCTCTAATGAATCGTGCCTCATTCCCTTCACCATCTTATACCCACTTGGTTCAGGACATGGTCTGTGTGTGTCAGTCCCCACTAGGCTGACTACGTCACACCTAGCTCAAGCAGTGTCTTTCTCATCCTTTGGATTTCTAATTACTCTCATGTATTTAAGAGACTCATACTCTAAACATGATATGCTCTGGCCAGAGGCTTTGAGTAACAATCCGATGATAGGCCTGGGTATACATCTCCTCGCAAGGAGTGGTGAATCCTTTGTAGGCTGTTCAAACATCTTCGGGCACTTTGGCTTATACCCAACCATCCTGGGTCCACACCTCCTTGGAGATGCTTGCTTAAGATGTTAAAGTATAAGTCTCCATGACCAAGATGACTTGAATACCGTAAGTCAAAGGAACATCGCACTTAAGCTGCGGTAAGAACTTCACTGACCTGTCTATGTATAGACTACCATGTGAAGTTTTACAGTCAGTCACTCCAATTGACTAGTTCCCTTAACTAGCATCCATGTTTATCTCCGGACATCCCAATGTCACCAGCCAGTGAGAATCAGCTGATTAGAGAATAACCCATACTAGTCTCAACAGAATTGATAGTGTCCATTTTTATCAATTCATCGACTAGGGATATTTTCAATACTTCACAATTGCACATGTAGAGATAATCACTAGTTGTGATCCCATCACAAATTCTCTTATGCTGTGAATTGTATTGCGGACATTCAGTAGATGAGTTTAAGATCCCAATCAAATACACAAATATGTATACTCAAATAGTGAATTTTCATTTATTAAAATAAATATTTACAATCATAAGGCGATTGCCTTAGGACACTTCTCTTATATCACTAACAGTGTCCCACTTCGCACTAATGGGAGTGGACAACTTGGAGTCATTCGATGATGAGAGGAGTTCTAGTAGTGAAGATGAAAGTAAAGGTTCATCATTCGACTCTGAGGCTTCGGTAAGTGAGATATATAGCTTACCCTCTTCTACTCTTATCAAAATTATCACTAGTATAAATGTTGATTTGGCTAAGGCTAGGAGGAATGTTAAGGAATTAAAGAATGAAGTTTGCATGCTTAAATTAGAATCAATAAAACTTAAGGACAATTTGCATGTTCCTTCTATTATTTCAAATGATGCATGTTTGGAAAAAGAAAATAGGGAACTAAGGGAAAAGGTAGAGGACCTCACCAAGGCACTTAGGAAATTTCAAGTTGGCTCTAGCAACCTTGATATGATAATAAATAGCCAAAGAGCCGTGTACAACAAAGCCGGGATAGGGTATAGGCCAAAAACTAAGGAGGTAGCTTTTGTTTCACTTATGGGTAGAAAGGGTGCCTCTAGGAGACAAGGGGTTAAGGGAAATGCAAAGAAGGCTTGGGTACCAAAGAAATATTTAAATGATGCTTGTGGAACTAAGATTTGGGTACCAAAAGCTTGTGTTTTCCATGTTGTATAGGTGAAGGTGAAGGGAGCCTTAAATATGTGGATAGTAGATAGCGGGTGTTCAAGGCAGATGACTGGAGATGTAAGCAAGTTCACCACTATTAGCTATCTAAGAGAAGGCACCGTATCTTTCGGAAATAGTGGGAAACTCAAAATAATTGGTAGGGGCATCATTGAGGTATCTTCTACAATCATTATCCACAAAGTTCTTTTAATTAAGGGAATGAAGTTTAATTTACTTAGTGTAAGTCGACTTTGTGATGTGGGATTTATGGTTGAGTTTCATGCTAGAATGTGTCTAATTAAACAAAATGGATCCGAAAATGTTATGCTAGAAGGATATAGAGAGGCTAATCTTTACTATCTTAATCTTGCTTTTGCTACTAACAATTTGCCTAAGTGTCTCATATCTAAAGAAGAAGAATGATGGTTGTGGCACCGGTGACTTGGGCACATCAACATGAAGAATATAGAAAGAGTTGCCAAGGAGTTGGTGAAGGGGCTTCCCATGATCAAGTACGAAAAGAACAAGATGTGTGATGCATGCCAAGAGGGTAAGCAATCTTGGTCATCACACAAAGGTAAAACATTAACTAGCTCTACTTTACCTTTAGAATTATTGCATTTAGACTTATTTGATTGTCATAGTACTCCATCCTTGGTAGGGAGTAAATATTTTTTGGTTATTGTAGATGATTTTTCTAGATTTACTTGGGTATTTTTCATAAAACATAAGGATGATACCTTAGAAATTTTTATTGCTTTTAGTAAGAGGGTTGAAAATGAGAAACACCTCAAAATCAACCGAATTAGGAGTGACCAAGTTGGGGAGTTTCAAAACTCAAACTTCTCATAATTTTGTGTAGAAAATGGGTACAAGCATGAATTTTCATGCCCAAGGACCCCTCAACAAAATGGTGTAGTAGAAAGGAGAAATAGAGCCCTACAAGAGGCTTCTAGGACTATGCTTAATGCATATTCACTTCCCAGCTACTTTTGGGCAGAAACGGTAAATACCGCTTGTTACATGCAAAACTAGGTATTAATTCATAATTTTTTAGGAAAAACACCATTTGAGTTGTGGAATGGGAGAATTTCACAAGTTCATTACTTTAGGATTTTTGGATGTAAAGTGTACATTTTGAACACCAAGGATGAGTTAAGGAAGTTTGAATCTAAAGTGGATGAGGGGATATTGATTGAATATTCATCCATTAGTAGGGGATATAGAGTCTATAACAAAAGGACTAAAGTAATTGAGGAGTCTTCCAATGTAGAGTTCGATGAGTCTACCAACACCTACCCTAGGAAATCTTCTATTGATAAGGACATAGAAGAAAGTCAATCCCTAACCCAAGAAATTCAAAACTTACATTTGGGGGGCAATGATCAAGGGGGAGAGAGAAGTGCACTAGAGGATGAGCTTAATGTAGTCAATGAACCCATAACCTCTAGGCCCTTAAGACACCATCAAGATCACCCCATTGATCAAATAGTGGGTGATGTCACTCAAGGGGTGAGGACTAGGTCATACTTTAGGGAACAAAGTAGTCAAATTGCCTTGATCTCTCAATTAGAATCGAAATCTATTGATGAGGCATTAAGTGATGTGGATTGGGTCCTAGCTATGCAAGAGGAGTTGAATCAATTTGAAAGAAGTGAAGTTTGGGAATTGGTTCCTAGGCCCAATGGTTGTACCATTGTCACCACTAGATGGGTCTTTAGGAACAAGTTAGATGATCAAGGAAAGATAACTAGAAACAAGGCTAGGTTGGTTGCTAGGGGGTTTAATCAAGTTGAGGGTCTTGACTATGATGAGACATATGCCCCCGTAGCTAGATTAGAGTCTATTAGGATTTTATTAGCTTATGCCGCTCACATGGATTTCACACTTCACCAAATGGATGTGGAGTCGGCATTCCTTATGGGGTTATTAAGGAAGAGGTTTATGTAGAGCAATCACCCGGGTTTGAAAACCCAAATTACCCTAGGCATGTCTATAAACTAAGAAAAGCCTTGTATGGATTGAAACAAGCTCCCTGGGCTTGGTATGAAAGGCTTTCATCATTCTTAGTATCCAAGGGTTTTAGGATAGGTACAATTGACCCTACTTTATTCCTAAAATCTAAGGATAAGGACATCTTTGTGGCCCAAGTATATGTTGATGATATTATCTTTGGGTCAACAAATAGTGATTTTGTCCATGAGTTCGTTAAATGCATGGAAGATGAATTTGAGATGAGTCTTGTAGGAGAGTTGACCTTCTTTTTAGGTCTACAAGTTAAACAAACCAATGAAGGGACTCATGTGTACCAAACTAAATATGCTAGGGAAATCATTAAGAAATTTAGACTAGAAAATGCTAAGGTAGCATCTACCCCTATAGGAACAAATGTCAAAATGGATAGTGATCTTGAAGGTAAAATGGTATACTCAAAACAATATAGGAGCATGACTGATAGTTTATTGTACCTAACCGCTAGTAGACCCGATATACTATTTGCGGTAGGTATGTGTGCAAGGTACCAATCATGTGCCAAAGAGTCTTATTTAGTGGTAGTTAAAAGAATTTTAAGGTATATAAAGGGTACTCTTAATGTCGGACTTTGGTATCCTAGAACACTAAATGTTGAACTTGTTGGGTACATCGATTCGGACTATGTGGGTTGTAAACTAGATAGAAAGAGTACTAGTGGAGGATGCCAATTTATTGAGTCATCCTTAGTTAGTTGGAGTAGTAGGAAACAACCATGTGTTGCCCTATCAACAACGGAGGCCGAATATGTGGCAATGGGTGGTTATGTATCCCAACTACTTTGGATCATGCACACCTTAGAGGATTATGAGTTGTATTACTCCAAGGTCAAGGTTTTATGTGATAATGTAAGTACAATTAACTTGACAAAAAATACAGTTCACCATTCTAGAAGAAAACACATTGAAGTGAAGCATCATTTCATTAGGGATCATGTGGCAAGGAGAGACATAGATTTGCACTATGTTGAGTCAAAGTCAAATCTTGCCAATATATTTACCAATCCTATTCCTGAAGCGGAGTTTATATTCTTAAGAAGGGACCTTGGTATGTGTTTTGTAGAAGTATAAGATGGACCTTGGGGTAATACAATAGGAAGGTGGTGCTTGATCCATTAGGATGATACAAATGATTCACTTGTACTTATGGCATAGTGTTGGGTCATTAGATGTATCAAATTATGAAAAATAGACCAACCATGGGGAAAGCAAGTGTTTAATTAATGGGCATCTTGCCCAAAGATCATGGTTGAACATTTTAAACATTTGAAAACCATTCTATGTTTTATATATTTTGCCATAATCTTGGAACATATATGATTGCAAAACTAGGTTGAAATTTTGATACAAAGTTAGTGGTTTTCAAGAAATTTAAACTTTAGTAAAAAAGTCAAGCATATTTGATTTTTTTCATGAACTGATATTTTTCCCTGTTAAAGTATCTCTTATGAAACATGCTTGTAAATTTTTATAATTTTTGGAATCTTTGGAATTATTTGGGAGGTTCTGAAATTCGGCTCAGAAGCTGAAAATTTAGACTGACAGAGTATCAGTGGACTGCCCCTAGGGGTAGTCGACTAGCATGCCTGATTTCAGCCTACTGAGCATTTTTTCAGAAATCGAAAATTCTCTCATTTGATGTCGTGGGTAGGTATTGTTTAGGGCAATCATTTTGACGGTATCAAAGGGAGAGAATGAGTGGTTTAAGTTAGGTTTGTAACTTAACTTTGGTTTAATTTTGGTTTATGAATATTGAAAATGGAGAGGGCATAGGTTAAGGGGGAGGTTATCTCTTGTTTTCTTACTATGTCTTGTTATTTCAATTACTGTTGTTGGTTGGTATTTTCTCCCTAACTTAAACATATTGTCACACATCAAAAAGGGGGAGATTGTTGGGGCAATCGACCCAAGGATAATTAGGAAGATCATGGTTTTGATGTGTGTGTCAACATGTTTAACGTTAGGGTGTTATCTTGTTATTTAATATGTGTGATTGAGTTTGTAGGACTTGGAGAATCACACATGGAGGACCTATCCGAGGGACGAGAGCCGAGGGAGGAGGACTCCAAGGGCAAGCCAAGAAGTGGACTTCAAAGGGCACACGTGAAGGGTGACATGGAGGCAAGCTAAGGGAAGGCTTGTGTGCACATCTGAGGGACGATAGCCGGTGGAAGAGGACTTCAAGGGACAAGCCAAGGGAGTGTACCTGAAGGCACACGTGAAGGAGGGTCAAGGAGGGTCTTCAGAGTGAGAAAGAGAGATTGTATAGGATGGGCAGTCGACTGGTAGAAAGGCAGTCGACTGCCAGCCAATTCTCAAACTCACAGAATGTTTGAGACCCCGGACCTGGTAACCCCGAAATATAGCCGTTGAGTTAGCTGTTGGCTAGCAATTAAAGCTAGACCAGTTGACTGCCCCAGGGGCAGTTGACTGGTGTCGGGCTGGACAACTCATGGAGTTGTCCTTTACTCTTATTTAAAGAGGACTTTTTGGCATGAGGAAGGTACGGTCCTTTACTGTACCAAAGTGATGTTCGTGCAAGAAGTGCTCAGATCTTCCTCTCGGGTTTATTTTCATCTTGTAAAGAGGAAGAAGATAACCTTGTAAAGGTTTTCTCCACCTTGAAGGAGATTTTCATAGTGGAGTGTGTGCTCATGCATGAATCCTTGGATTAATCACCTTTCGGGGTGGATACCAAGTAAAATCTATGAGTTAGCATTGGATCTTACATTTTTTATTATATTTCATGTATTGTGCTAACAATCTTGTAGAGAAAGTTCGAAAAAGTGCTATTCACCCCACCTTCTAGCAAGCGCCACGATCTAACACCTCTCTCCTACCCTGGTCTTTCTTGCTATGCTTACCCATGACTCCTAAGGAAGAAGACGAGAAGGGAGCAGAAGACTTACGTGTGAGCAGAAGTCCTTAGGGAAGAAGACGAAGACGATGTCTGCTAAGCGATGGAACCGAAAGGTGGTCGAATGTCTTCGCCTCCCCTTTTATAAGGAGGAAGCTGCCTACGTGTGTTCGATGGGGGCAAGACACGTGGACGGCAAGAGACTGCTACATTGAGGCGCCACCACTAAGCAGCTGTTTGAGGTGAGCCTACTACACATGTCAGTCGGAGTTATGCATGTCAGCAAGAGATCACGAGGAGAGCAGTTGGGGCACGTGGCGAAGGCGGATTCGCGAAGGGGTTTTGTCACTATTAAAAGGCTGCATGCGCTTTTATGGGTGATGGACGACTATCATCGCTGTACCTTGAAAATTGCAGAAGCCTTTTGGGAAGGCTAATTCAAAAAGAAATTGCCTCGGACCCCGAGATGAATGTTTCGATTCCTCGGACCCAACGTGCCGCCAATGGAGTAGTAATGGGTGCAGGGACCCACCATAACATAGCTTCTTCACTACATCACTAGTCTAATCAGTCGGTCACACTTCCATCGATTATACTTGAATGGAAGGACTTGTGATGGGGCTAAGCACCTCGTGGCTGACACGTGGACTGAAGAAGCTATGTGGCGAGATCTACCAAGTCTGGACAACTCTCTTTCCTTGACTCCCGAGGCCCACTCGGGAAGGTAGATACCCGAGACCACCTCGGGTAGATATGCTCCTGAGATCGCTCCAGGAGGACTCACACCCGAGATCACCTCGAGAGATCAGGACCCCCGAGATCACCTTAGGAAGGTAAACGCCCGGGCCTCCCCGAGCCAAAGGACCCCGAGATCTCCTCGGGGTAGCAGAGCCCAAGGATCACTCAACCTCAAGTAACTATCCCCTTTCTTTGGATCTGTGGATAATCATTACCAATTATTAAAGGATGATCATGACCCATAATACGGGGCCATTAAAGCCTTAATTATCGCAACGACCTAGATTTATCAGCTACGAGGGCTGTTACAGGGATTATCCAATAATCGACAATTAAGGGAACGTGGAGAAGAACGTAGGACGCGTGTGACTGTCACCTCAGGTATAAAAGGTGTTGGGTCAATCTATGGTCCGGAGTGACCATGTGTTTTGATGTTTGGGCAAAGGGTTTAAGTTAGGTTTACCTTTGTGTTCTAATATGTGTATGTGAGTGTGCAAGACTTGCAGGATACACATGGACTTAGCTGGTCGGCTTCGGGAATGGTGAAGGGTGGCACGGAGGCAAGCCGTGGGCTTGTGTGCGCACCTGAGGGACCATGGATAGCAGGGACGATGAGCCGAGGGGTGCGGACTTTGAGGCATGCGTGAAGGATAGCATGGAGGCAAGTCAGAGGCTTGTGTGCGCATCCGAGGGACGGGAGCCAAAGATGAAGAGGGCACGAAGGTAATAATCGAGGCTGCTGGTGAGGAGTCAGCTGAGTCGTGAGGGTACGAGTGTTGAGGGAATGTAAACGGGGAAATCCTAGGGGTCGAGTGCGGAGAGAATTGTACTCGGGAAGGGAACCTAGGTAAGGCAGTCGACTGGGGTTCTGGCAGTCGACTGGTAAACCCCACAGCAAGATCAGTCGAATGCCAATGGGGAAGTCGACTCGTAGAGGCTAAAGAATTCGAACGTTGGTCTTGCAACAGTCGAATTTGAGTGGGGGCAGTCGACTGCCCTTGGAGCAGTCGACTGGTGGCAGCCAAAACAAGAGTGAGCTCTATTTAAAAGGGATTCGTTTTGGCTGGGAGCTTTGATGAATTTGGATTTGGTTAAAGGCCAAATAGTAATCTAAGAGCTCAGAGGTGTGTTCAAGGTTGTGGTGAGGTTTCTCCACCCACAAGGATCTACACGATCTAGCCGAAGGACATTCGGGGAGTGATCCACCGAAGGATCAAGGGATTGTCCACCTTACGGACTGTAGTGGAGTAGGAGTATCATCTCCGAACCACATAAATGGTAACGTGTTAGCGTTTGGTTGTTTTTATTGTTATTGTTTCCGCTTACGCACGCTAACATCGTTGGTAGAAATTGAGAGAGAAGCTATTCACCCCCCTCTAGCAAGGCGCCACGATCTAACAAAAGGTACTCCAACCCCCAGGTAAAAGGGGGATGGACATTCTAACTCGTACTTTTATCCTTATTTTCTTCCATCTAAGAGACTCAGGCACTGACTTGAGAGTCGGAGTGGGCTCCGCCGGACAACCTCCGGCGTGTTCCCTTAATGCTCGTGTTAATCTCGCAGGGTGGATGCTCTTCCTCTCTCGTCATCTTCCTTGTTGGCTAAACCCTGGTGACTAGCCGTCGACGCCGATTCCTTCCGGAACACTCCCCTTTGTCATGCATTAAAAAATAAAGATGATAAGCAATGACTAATCATGACAAAGAAATTTTTTGCATAAGTGAGAATATAGACCAAATTGGAGTTGGATCAAACAGTTTTTTGAATACTAACTCTTTAAAAGTCTCAAATAAGTATTTTTCAAAATGTTATGTATCAAATAATCAAGGTAAAAAAACACTTCCAACTATTAAAAAATATTTTTTTTCAAAAATCTCCAAGGCATGTAAGAAACAATCAAGGTAAATCACCAAGGCAAGTACTGATGGTGTTTGAAAATTAGTTTTATATGGAATTTTTAAAGAGATTTTTTAAGCCAAAAAAATTTGACAAGATTTCAAAGTCAGAAAAATTTTCAAAAAAAAAAGATTTTTAGTGAATATCGCGTTCGAAAAACTCTTCGGATTCATAAAAGTAAGTGAGTATGCAACGGAAAAAAATAAATCATTAACACATTTGGTTATACTTGATTTGGAGTCTTGTGACGACTCCTACTCCAAGGCTCACAGTTCTTAACTGTTTACATTGGACAATAACTATCAATCTGTGAAATATATACAAGATTAGGTACAATGCAAGAGTATTTGTAACAGAAATTTATACCGATAATACAAATGAAAGGAAGTTGAAGCATGTCATTGTCGAAGTAGCATTACGTCATCTCTGGTTCATTTCGGCATAGCACACAAGAGCACGAATGATGTAGAAAAGTTTATGTGAGTCTTTGGTGGAAAATTCCTTAGATAGGGTCATACGGGCGCTTGTGTGACTATACGGGCACCCGTGTTGCTACGATCCAGCCGCGGCCTCATCCTTGCTTGGTCCAACTTCTATCCCTACTCGGGTGCTAATGTGGACCAAGCAAGGAGGCTCCTCATCAGCAGTTAGGCACCTGAGTAAGGAGGCTCCTCATCCTTGCTTGTTCGAAAAACTTCTATCCAGTCGCGACCTCATCCTATGTCGTTGATGTGGAGCCTCCACTCAGTGTGTGCCAACTTAGCTGAGCCCTAGCTAAGTTATAGGTACACGGTGTTGGTGCAAGAAGTACCAGATTGAACCTTGTTTTGATAAATGGCAAAGGGCTCAAATTAAGCTAGTATGGTGTACTGATGAAGTTGTTGAGATTGCAGGAAAGTCCTAGGTAAGCTAGCCAAGAAGTCTTGATTTGCAAGGTTGATCATGAAGTCCTAGTCGGGGATCGAACAATGAAGATTTGGCGAGTGAAGCCGAGCACGAAGACTTGGTCCAGGGGGACTGAGCTAAAGACTTTGCCGAGCGGGGATCGCGGACAGGAGTCGAGACGGGTCGAGGTAGAATGTCGTCGAATTCTGGGTTTTCGGAGGCTGAGCAAAAATCCAACCGGAGGTTCCGGGTGGCAACATGTAAACTCTCCTGAGAGGAGTAGGTGAGGACGCGTTCCCTGGTGAGGGAACAGTAAGTGTCGGTCCACCTAGGTGTTGGTGCAAGATGCATTAGTGATATCCTCCTCTAGTATTTCAATGTTTAACAATATACTTAAGTTAGTGATATACTAAACAAGGGAAGGGTGAGTTAAGAAATCAGTACCACAGTGAAGAAAAGTCTTAGTTAACTAGGCAATAAGTCTTGGTTTGAAGAATTGGACACTAAGTCCTGATCATGGATTGGGTAATAAGTCCTGGCCGAGGGCTGGGCATTGAAGACTTGACCGAGGGTTGGGCAATAAGTCCTGGTCGCGGACTGGGCACGAAGTCCTGATTCGAGGAATTGGGCAATAAGTCATGGCCGAGGGTTGGGTACCAAAGTCCTGGTAAGTGAAGCTGAGCACTAAGTCCTGGTGAGTGAAGCTAGGCAAAAGTCCTGGTGAGTGAAGTCGGGCAAATATCCAACCGGATGGGCCGGTTGACAAAACTGCTCCTGAGAGGAGTAGGCAAAAGGCGCACTCCCCGGGAAGGGAACATAGGCGTCGGTTTGACCTAGGGTTTTGCGGGAAATCCGAAGTCAGAACCAAGCTAAGGCTAAGGTTATTTGTATGTTTGTGTGTTTTGTTGTCTTGCAGGTAACTGGAGTTGGAGGCAAGATATGAGAGCAGAACACAAAACATGAAATTTGGGAAAAGGGTCTCCCAGGCGCCTGGTAACCCAGGCGCCTTGTAAGGGTCAGGCACCTGGGAAGGCATGCGCCTGAAGCTTAACAGACGCCTGAGTCTTGTGGCGTGCCTGAGAAGGAAATGTCATCCCTGCTGTGAGTTCGATGCGAAGATGAGGTTTGACGAGACTTGTGAGGCACCCCATTGCAACACAGACACCCAACAAAACGTTATATAATGGGGTTTGGCCCCCTCAACTCAGAAGTACAACCAAAACATCATTCTAAGCATTCCGAGTAATGACAAAGCACTAGAGACGAAGCTCTATGACCAAGGAGGCTCCAGGAGGAAGTGTACAGCACTTCGGAGTTCCAGATCGGTCGGGCGTTCGATTTTTTGTTTGGTTTGCATTTACTTTATGCATTTAAGTTTCTCTATCTTTGATTGTAAAACGTGCTCTGTAAGACAGGTTTCTCCGCCTTCGGAAAGTCCGGAAAGGAGACCATTAGTGGACGGGTGCTTCCCGTGCTTAGGCCTTGGACGTACTGACCTTGGGGGGGGTTGGGAACCAAGTAAAACCTGCGTGCACTCTGAGTCATTTGTTTTGCTCTTTCTAATTTTCCGCTACTACTAACTCTCTGTCTAGAACAAACAAACGAACCTCGACGTTTACGACATGCTTTCCGCAAGATTTTTAACAAGTCGATATTCACCCCTTCCCTCTATCAGCGGCATCGATCCCCACAAGTGGTAGGAGAGCCTGGTATCTCTTCACCAAACTAACAGCCGACGGAGCAAAGACGCCAGGAGTTGAGGGGGAGCCCAGGGGTGAATCAGGTAAACTTTTTAATTATGGTAAATTTTAAATTTCATATAATATGTTTCAAGTGCAGGGAGAGAGGACACTATAAAAATCAGTGTCCTACTCGTAAGACTCAATCTTCACCTTCGGCGGCAAAGGAGGTACCAGTGCTAGGAGTCTAGAGGGACAAGAGTCACATCAAGTGCTTCAAATGTCAAAAGCACGAACACTACAAGAATCAATGTCCGTCTAAGATACGAAAAGTTTATGTTTGTAAAAATTTTCAAATTCCTGCACAGTCGTATAGCAATGTTGATAATTTTTCTGAAAAATTAGACTTTTTGCATAGTCAAATTAATGTATTGCATGACAAATTACCAAATCTAGATAATATTAAAATATCAAAAATTAACTCTTTAATCTTTAATATCAATGCAACAATTTCTATAATTAATTCTAATATTTTATCAAATAATGTTAAGAATAATAATACTTCTCATAATATTATTGATAATGATAAAATTAACATTAATCCTTTAACTTCGAATATTACTGAGGATATTAAAGATAATTCTGAGAATTTTAAAGATAATTTTTTGAATATTTTTGAGAATTTTAAAGATGATTTTGAGGATATCAAAGATAATTTTGAGGGTGCCAAAGATAATTCTAAGGATATCGAAAATAAAACCTTTTTAGATAATGATTTAATTATTAATTTTCTTGCATAATCTTGAAGATAATTACAAAACACTAACTAGTAGCCCTGAAAATTATTCTACCTACTATGAAGATGTAGAAGGATATAACTTTGATGATGAGGATGAGGAGGAAGATGATTTTTTTAGAATTAAGGCAACAGTTAATAAAATCTACAAAAATAAAAACAAAGCAGAAGTGTTAGATAAACTTGAAAAAATAAATGAAGATGAAATATTAGATAAGTCAGACATTTTTGAATTAATGAAACTGATGCAATTAAACCCACAACTATTAACTAACCCAGAAATTTAAAAACTAAAATCAAATTAAATCTTAACAAACTTAATTAAATCTTAATTAATTTTTACCTTAAGTTAATCCTTAATTATTTTAACCTTAATTAAATTTTTTTTAATCCTTACCTTAATTTGATCCTTAATTATTTTAACCTTAATTAAATTTTTTTTAATCTTTACCTTAATTTAATCCTTAATTATTTTAACCTTAATTAAATTTTATAATCCTTACCTTAATTTAATCGTTAATTATTTTAACCTTAATTAAAATTTTTTTAATCCTTACCTTAATTTAATCCTTATTTATTTTAACCTTAATTAATTTTTTTAATCCTTACCTTAATTTAATCCTTAATTATTTTAACCTTAATTAAATTTTTTTTAATCCTTACCTTAATTTAATCCTTTATTATTTTAACCTTAATTAAATTCTTTTAATCCTTACCTTAATTTATTCCTTTATTATTTTAACCTTAATTAATTTTTTTATTTCTTACCTTAATTTAATCCACTTTAATTAATCCTAATTAATTTTTACAACTTAAATTAAACCCAAATTAATTATTAATTCTCAACAATTAAACCTTAATTAAGTTTTAATTAATTCCTAATTAATGTAACTCCAATTAATCCTTAGTTAACTTAAATCTAATTAATTCTCTAATTAATCCTTAAATAATTTTGATCTCTAATTAAATCTTAACAACTTAAATTCAATTAAAACTTAAATTCAAAATTAAAACTTAATAACTTGAACTCAAATTAAATAAAATTTTACCCAACTACAACAATCAATTTAATAAAATTAAATATGTCAAAGTGGGTTGACATATTCGCGAGTTCACACGATATGTATCAAATCGAGAATTTAATACATTATTAGAAACTTAATTAAAAATGCCTTGATTTGATTGAATCATGCATAAATGTCATGCCCATGCATTTGCATTTTTTTTTAAAATATATGTCATGACATTCATGTTTAAATTTCTGCATGATTTAGAATGGTTAATGAAGGATAAAAGACTTACTTGAAACTTGAACAACATAGTATTAAATGGAGGTGAGATGATAGTACGTTAGGGAAGCCCTTCTATAAAGGTCAAGTAGGGTAAGACGTACCCTACTTGGTCTGTTTAGTCTAGTGGAACTAGTCGAAGCTACCGATCCAAAACCTAAGCTAGTTAGACCAAAATTTATCAAGAAGTAATTTGAAAATGAATTTTTGGTAAAAGGCTTTGTCAAGGAAAGGGTTGTTGCTCCAATAAGGCTATGACCAAAGAAGGCCTCTGTGCCTCGCTAAGACCTGGAAGCCAATTATCGAAACTCATTTTTAAATTACTATTTGATAAATTTGAATCTAGCACAAGTTTTAATTAAATCTTAGATTTAACAGTAATTCAAAGAAAAATTATTCAAGCATCTCACAATATACCCATAAGGCAACCATGCTTACTTGTATTGAGACATTTAGAATGGGTGAGATGCTAAGGACTAATAAATTGAAAGATGCTTTTCAAAATTGTTTTCAAAATTCTTAGTATATTTTTTTAAAAATCTATTTTCAAAATAATGTTTCAACATAATAATATTTTTATGGATTTCATGCTTGCCTGATTGCTTATATATAATATACATTTTCAAAAGTATATCTTTTTGAAAATTGTTTGACCTACACAATTAGATATATGCCTTTTAGGTCAACACTAAAGTCTCTTAAGACACTTAGTTAGAGTTAGACGGTGTCAAGTTCAGGGGGAGTGTTTTTTTAAATAAATCTTTTTCGAAAATTCAGATTTTTCAAAAACTTTATGCTTTACAAATCATTATCATATCAAAAACGTTTTCAAAAAATGTTTCAGAAACTTATTACATTTTATTCTTTCAAAAACTGTGCCTTAAAAGTTACAATCATTTTAAAATGTGTCTTTGAAAAATTATCTCAAAAACTCAGTTTATCCGTCAAAATATTCTTTTTCAAATTATGTCTTTTATCATAATATTTCAAAATACATTGAAAGAATTGTGCTTATTACTCTTTTGATTTTGATAAACCCTAAAGACACATAGGGAGTCTTCTTCATGATATACAAGAACTCCTAGGATTGTGTCAGATTTAGGGGGAGTCTATGTCAAAAGAAATTAACTCTATTTTCTGACAATTTCAAAACTATTAGACAATTCTTTTGGTTTGAATTAAACCCTAAAACTCAGAGGAAGATCACTTGTAGTCAATAAGCTTCCAAGGACTGTTAGGGGGAGGTCAAACTAAAAGAATTATTGAACATTTCAAAATATTATGTTTTCATACATTGTATTTTCAAAATCATTTTGAAAACATAAGTAGTTTCTCTTCAAAATATTATCATTTTAAAGTCATTTCTTTTAAAATCACTTTATGAAGATAATTATACTATCATTATCAAAAAAATTATTTTGACTTTTGGAATCGATTTGAAATAACATTTGCTTGAATTTAGAGAATTTCAGGACACTTAGGGAAATGTCCTTGTAGTCAACAAGGTTTCCTAGTATTGTGTTAGACAGGAAAAGAAATCAAGTCAAGTAAAATATTATGTTTCAAAACAAAATTTCATTAAAAATACTTTATCTTGTGAAAATATTTTAAGTGCAAAATATTTTTCAAAATACTACTATTTGTTAGAGTACAAAATATTTTTCCAAGTGCACAATACTTTTCAAATTACAATTTTTTTGTGCAATTTAAGTACTTAGTTTTTTTAACTAGTACTTGTTGGTGCAGATAGCACCCAAGTCGAACCTGGGTTTTGATAATGGCAAAGGGTTTAAAAGTTAAGATATTATGTTGATCTAACATGTTCACTAAGTTTACAGGAAAAGAAGCCCTAGGTACACTAGGCACGAAGTCCTGGTCGAGGACTGGGCACTAAGCCCTGGCGAGGAGCTGGGCACCGAAGACCTGCTCGGAAGGTGGGCACGAAGACCTGCTCGGAAGGTGGGAAGGTGGGCACGAAGACCTGCTCGGAAGGTGGGCATGAAGACCTGCTTAGGTGAATCGGGCAAAAGTCCAACCGGAGGAACCGGTTGGCAAAAGGTAAACTCTCCTGAGAGAGAGGTGAGGACGCGTTCCCCGTCAAGGGAACAGTAGGCGTCGGCTCGACCTAGGGCTCCATTTTGGAGACTGACAAGCCCAAATCTACTAATTAAATTTGTCACGAAAGTTGGGACTATCAGATTTAAATGTGAATGAATGCTGGAAACCCTTTTTACAATCAAAAGTATGAAAATGTAATATAGGGGCCACAGGTCGTATTTTTCTCGGGGCTAGTTGACGTTGTGCGATTCGTGCTTGTATTTAGGTGTCGTTTGTGTTTTTGGGTTTCAAATGTGAATTGGATTTGGGTTCAAATATGAAATAAAAATGCAATGAGATACAAGATGGTTGCCACCCAAAACTTGATACACACGTACAAAAACTTATGTGCCAAGATGATACTAAGTCCCAAAATTGTGATTGAATATTTTGAATTGAAACTAATCACTCCAACTTGAAAGACAACTATTAGTGAAATGCTAGCATTGAATTAAAAATGAATTTCAGACATGATTTCATCCGATCAGAAATGGAAAGGATTTTAGAATTGTGGGCAGTGATGTAGTGATGAAGCTAGATGCAGAAATTAAACACACGATTTGCAGAAATTGCAGATAACTGAATGCATGAATGGAATACCTCCTGGACTGGATACGAAATCTACAATCAGCTAAGAATAAGTGCTACAAGCTAGTGTTCAACTTCTATTCCGAAAATCTGAGCTCACTAATACAAAATGTAGACACACTACACTGAAATTTGGCACGCAACTTTGCTGAACAGAATTGCAGACTTGCAATTACAACTCCAACGCAGAAATTCAATCAGCAAACCAAATGCAGAAATAAAATTGAGTTCAGCAATGGAATTAAAGTGCCACTCAATGGGAACAACTGCAGTGTAATTTCAGTAGGTAAACTAAAATTAGCTTGATACAACTGCAGGAACTCAAGATGGAAGAACTAATATACAGGAAGCAAAGAATCTGATACACAGTAGGGTTAACAGAAAATTCAGAAATGGACAGAGAGAACTTGATACGCAAAGGCTGATGGAATTTCAGAAACGAAACTTAGCTACAACACAACTAAACTAATTGCAATGGCTCTCTACAAATTGCCTAACTAATTACTGAAATCTAATTACCATTGAAAACAAATTCAGAAAACTGAAACTGAAATCGATTGAATCTGATATGCAGATGCCGAAACCGATACGCAAATGCCGAAACTGTAAAACTAAGTGAAACTAAATTGCTTGTTTACTAAACATACTCATAAACTACTTAACTTGAAGAATTAAAGCTAGATTACAGCTGAAAACAATTAAGAAACGAAATCTGAGTGCTGATATGAAAAACAGAAACAGAACATGTGCAGAAATGAAATTTAAGCTGCAAACTCAATGAAACTAAATTATCTAAGCTACTCCTCAACCATTCTTCAACTCAAGAGCTCCTTGGTCGTCAATCAAGGGAGAACCTCGGACCCGCAAGCTCCGCAAATCAGCGAAAATCACCTATGCTACCGAATCTGATCAGCTCACTGCCCAAACTGAAATCAGCTTCCAATTTCATCAAACTAGCTGTGGTGGCTCGCGATTGGGATTAGGGAGTGTCTGAAACCTTCCAAGGAACCCCTCTGGTCAGCTTGGATGCAGTGGAAGTGGAGCACAGCTGAGTTCGTTGAATCGGATAGCAATTCTGCCGAGACCTCGCGTAGCTTGCTATTGAACAGAAAATCAATCGGAAACCTCACTAAGAGCTCTCTTCATTGACCTAACTCTTGCGTTGATGACGGAATTGAGGGATCGCGCCTCCTTGACGAAGAAATTGGCTAGAAAATGAAGAAGAAACGACTGTAGCGGCGGAGACGCGACGAGGAGAAGCTGGGCTGCGTTTTTCCTTAAATAATAACCAATGGACGGCTGTGATTGATCGGATGAAATCCAACGGTAGATCTTGATCTGATTTGAGCCAAACTTTTATGATGATGATCTGGGGTCAGGATCTGCCCTGTGGTAGCTCGGATCCTCCAGATATGCAACGGATGGTCCAGATCAACTCTATCTATGAATGGACGCTCTAGAGCCCTCCTTGCTTGATCCAACGGTTGATTTAGCTCTGATTAGGATGAAACCTTCAGATCTTGATCATAGAGCCTGATCAACCCTAACCCTAGCTCGGATTGCTTCAGATCGTCCCGGATGGCTCAGATCTAGCCGCTCTTGAATCGGACGGCCTGGATTAATCGTAGGCTTGATAATTCGATCCGGTTCACATCCGACTCAAGTTTGACCCAATATGCCCTAGGTCCAGGATCCTTTCATGCCTACAAAAATATATCAGAAAATTAGTGGCCAATTAATCCAAAATTTGTGTAATTTTGCAATTAAGTCCAAAATGAGATAAAGTTCCAAAACCTAGGGTAAAATCATAATTAAGCAATAAAAACATAGGTCAAACATGAATTTTAGTAATTAAAATAATCAATAAAATGATGCTTATCAACTCCCCCACACTTAACCTTGAGCGTCTCGCGAAACAACTAAATATGTATCCCTTAGGTTTTCTAAAGCATAATTAGAAGCAAATGAAAAGAAATTACCTAAGGTTGTCAATTCTCATAAATCTAAGCTCTATGGAGTAGTGTCTTGTCCTTAAATCAACAACTTAGCCTTTTCATCTATCATGAGTCATTGAGATGAATTTAAATCACTAGCCTTTCAAGGAAAATTTTGGTGGCTCTCTCCTTAAGTTCTAACTTGATGATGGAAGTGGAGCTCACTCAAACACACATGCTTCTTGCACTACCATAGGCTTGCTTATTATCTAATCTCCACCATTAATCATGAATAGGATCAACAACTATAAAAACAAATCAAAGACATAGAAATGATAAGAAATGGAATAAAAATCAAGGAAATGGAGAAATTGATGGAGTGGGAGACTTTGTTGCTCAAAGATGTTTCCAATGTGCTTTGCCCCATCTTAACAGTCCTCTAATGATATCTAAAGTGTGGCGGAGTGAAACTTGAATAAATTTCTTTGATTTGGATGAAAAACTTTTCTTTGACTTTAATGTGCCATTTTCCATCTTGCGTGCCAAATTTCTTTCTTCATTCTCTTTTCTGATTTTTCTCTTCTTCTTTTATCCTCTAGCAAGGTCAGATTTGTAGTGGAGCTAAGAATTTGATTTGGATGTGAGAAACTTCACTTGATTTCATGGTGCCAAAGTTCACTTGTGTCCACTTTGTTTCTCTCTTTTTCTTTTCTTTTCTCAAACTGTTTTTCTTTTTTTTTTCTTCTCTTCAGATTCCAGCTCCACTTCAGATTAATGGCATCTTTGATTCTTCACATCAGTTAGCATATAGGAGTAGTTGAGCAAATGGTGGTGGAAACCTAAATGCTTCACTTGGAATTTGGCACTACAACTTTTTTTTCTTCTTTCTCTATTCTGATTTGAAACATCCAGCAGCCACATTCTTTTGTTCTAATCAGCAGTGGATAACCTTGATACAAATTTGATACACTTATATACCAATTTCCTTGATTCACAGCCCTTGAAACCAATTTCAGCTTCATCTTGATACTAACTCTGCACAAAAACTGCTTTTATGGAACATACCTTCTGAATTTTCTTTTCTTTTTCAGTTGTAGATTTTTAGCTTGCATTCTCATCCTTGTTATTCTCTGATTTCTTCACAGCAATTAGTACCAATGATCAGTGGAGAATCTTAGTTGTTCCATTCGAAAATTCCTGATCAGCATATTGAATTCAGCCAACTTCATTCCATTCTCTGCTCTGCAATTGTTTTGAATTTTTTTTTCTTGCATCAGATTTCATCATTTAATTCAGCTTCCATTCGCACTTGGCTTGTATCACTCAGTAGCTCCCAGATGCACCACTCGGCAGCAACAAATACAATCAGATTTCTTCAATTGTTAGCACACCTTGCAGCAGCCACATTGGTTTCAAATTAATTTCTGCACTTCAATTTTATGCACTTCACAGACTTGTATTCTCAATTTTGATTGCAATCAGCTGGATTCTAGCCTCACCACCGCCAGATCTTTACTGCTTCAAATCAGATTTTACAGCCGGTCCCTTGCATCCCAGCTATTATGTGCCATTTAAAACCTTTCACAACTTTTCTCACCTTGGCAGATTTTTTTCTTTCTTCTCTTCTTTCATTTCAGCCCTTTTGCTCCTCAACTTAGCACAAACTTGCATAGATCTTCAAAGTATAATAACCAAATGCAGATTTCCACTTGCTTCCATCCTCTTGCTCATTTTTGGTATCAAACTCAACTCCTTTGGCAAATTTTTTTTTTTTTTCGAATTGAAATGCCTCCTTGATACCAAATCTTTCCAAAAAGCTAGTCACTCCCCCACACTTGAATCGTTGTCCGTCTCGGGCAAAATAACATCAAGAAACATTCCAAACAACAAGTCCAATGAAAAGTGAGGGTAAGAGTAAGAAATAAGTAAAGAAAAATGGAATAAACATGATTTTTTTCTTAAAATTGAAATGGGAAGAGAAACAAATGGATTAGCCTCTATAGATGTGATCCAATCATTGAAATATGATTTTGAAAGAACCTAAGCAAGTTCTAGAGTACAATAACATAGGTGTGTCACAAAAATAAGGCTAAGTCTCACTAGGTAAAAATTATTCATCCCAAGTCCTCAATTAAGAATCTAAAGCAAAATCGTACTCAAGCATCCAAGAATTCATCCATTAGCTCATACCCTAAGTTTTGACAACCAAATTTAATTTATTTTCAAAAGACTCTAACAGGACATGAAGATAACCCAAAGGGATATATTTATTTCCACTCATGCAAGAAAAAGTGCTAAAAAAAAAGACATGGTATTTACAATGTCTATTTATTCAATTTACTCTAGAAAACATAAAAGTGAAAAATGTGATAAAAGAAAATGCAAGAAAGAAAAATCTCCCCTTTATTTCTGGTGGACGGAGTCGATCCAGAAGAAGCCTCCATCGTGGTAGTGGAGGAAAATGGGTGGCCGGGAGAATTCGGACTCCCCCACACTTGAACTTTACAAAAATTTGCTCCGGTGGTCGTAGGCGATTCAGGTTCAAAAGCCATTCAAGGGGTGGAGGGCTATGGATTAGAGTAAAATCAACTCCTCCTTCTTGATGCTTTTTAGAAGTACTTCCAGGAGGTTGAAGTCTGTTCAGTTGGAGCACCCACTCCTGAAGTCTCCTAGACCCTGCAAAACAGTGTAATACCTCTCTCAAGCGTGCAGGGTCAGAAAGAAATAAAATGATATCAGTCTCTGCATGAAATGAATCCAAAAATGCATTATATCCAATTAAATCAATGCTTAGTGTCTCAATAAATTTTTCACAGTTATTTCCTACAAAATTTGCATCCTGAAATTCATCACAAATAATGAAATTAATTTTTGGCACTTCAATAAAAATTTCACAATTATTTTTCAACACAGATGTATCAAGCAATATGTCACAGCCTATGAAATCAATTTGAGGTGCCTCAATGAATTTTTCAAAATTATTTCCAGCATAAGATATAGCAAAAGACTCTTCACAATAATCAACAATACTAGGCAATTCTAAAAAATTTTCACAATTATTTTCATGATATGTATCACCACATGCTTCAAAGTCAACAAATTCTACACTAGGTACCTCTAGGGATTTTTCACAATCAAATTCTATAAGAGATGCATCCCTAGGTGTATTAAAAACAATAAAATCAGTTTGAGGTACCTCTATGCAAGTTTCAGAAAAATTTGAGGGAGTATTTACCTGATCATGCTGAAAAATACCTGGAGGTTCTACAAAAGTGGATGTAACTGTGGCCTCCTCCTGGTCAAGTTCATGCTCCTCTTCAGGTTCAGGTTCTGGTGGACACTCAAATAAAACAGGTGATCCTTGGGTTCTTGCTTCCACCAAGCAAGTCCCTACACTTTCTGGTAGTTGTGGTGGTCCCTGGGGCTTAGTGCAATCCCCTACACCTATGGAATCATCTCCCACGCATGTTTCCTCAACCATTCCTGTATCAACCAAATTAGAAAAATTAGGATCATTAACAACTAAATCATCACAAGATAAAAGTATAGAATGCTCCTGTAAAGTTTCAAAATTTAATTCAAAACTATCACAAGCCCTGCTATCAATCTCCTCCAATGCCTCTAAATCAGTAGGAATGGGTGATTCTTGGGGCTCAGTGCAATCCCCTACACTCTCAATCCTATCCTCTGAATTTTCTGATGCATCAATCAATATAGGTGGTTCCTGGGGCTCTGTGCAATCCCCTGCACCTATAGATTCATCTGATTGTCCTAATCTTTGAGCTTGTATTTGATTCCATTGATCAACCAATTTTGCAAGGCTTTCTTCGATGTCTTGCTGTTGTTGTACGACTTGTTGTTGCCAAGCTTGTTGTTGTTGTAGCATTTGTTGACACATCTCTATGATCCTTTGTTGTTGTTCCTCATCCCAATCAGGATCATCAAAGCCTCCTTGATTAAATTGCGGAATTGGGAGGGGCTGAAAATTCTGAGTGTCTTGCTGAAAATTTTGAAAACCTTGCTGAAAATTCTATCCTTGAAACTGGAAATCTTGCTGAAAATGTTGAAATTGTGGTTGAAAGGATGGTTGAACTAGCTGAGAATGGTAGCCCTGGAAATCTTGGATCTGAGGTTGAAATTGTGGTGGTGAACACTGAAATTTAGTGGGCTAGAAATTCTGGGTGCAAGGCTCAAAATTTGGATCGCATGGCTGTGAATATTGAAAAGGTTGTTGAAAATTCTGTATAGGTTGAAATTCTTGCTGCCATGGCTGAGGTTGAAGCTGAAATTGATTATTTTGGGGCTGAAAACTTTCGAAAGGCTGCTGGAAATTTTGTGCTTGCTGAAATTGTTGTAATGGTGGCTGAAAAAATTGATTGGGTTGCTGAAAATTCGAATGTGATTGCTGAAATGGTTGCTCAAAACCCTGGAACTGTGGCTGCCCACTCTGAAAATTCTGATCTGATTGAAAATCTTCCTGAAATTGTTGACATTGTGGCTGAAAAAATTGATTCGGTTGCTGGAAATTAGCATAGGGCTGTTGGAATTCTTGCTGTGGTTGATTGAAAGGTTGGTTCTGCTGAAATTGTGGACACGGCTGCTGATAAGTGGATGAAAACATTTTGAATCTGCACCCCTGTCACAAAACAAACAAGAAAAATGGCAGTACCCGTATACAAAAATAAAGCAACAGAAAATAGAATCCAATGATATGTCAAAAAGTATACAAGCAAAATTCAAACAAATCAACTAGTTGCTTCCTCGGCAACGGCGCCAAAAATTTGACAAGCCCAAATCTACTAATTAAATTTGTCACGAAAGTTGGGACTATCAGATTTAAATGTGAATGAATGCTGGAAACCCTTTTTACAATCAAAAGTATGAAAATGTAATATAGGGGCCACAGGTCGTATTTTTCTCGGGGCTAGTTGACGTTGTGCGATTCGTGCTTGTATTTAGGTGTCGTTTGTGTTTTTGGGTTTCAAATGTGAATTGGATTTGGGTTCAAATATGAAATAAAAATGCAATGAGATACAAGATGGTTGCCACCCAAAACTTGATACACACGTACAAAAACTTATGTGCCAAGATGATACTAAGTCCCAAAATTGTGATTGAATATTTTGAATTGAAACTAATCACTCCAACTCGAAAGACAACTATTAGTGAAATGCTAGCATTGAATTAAAAATGAATTTCAGACATGATTTCATCCGATCAGAAATGGAAAGGATTTTAGAATTATGGGCAGTGATGTAGTGATAAAGCTAGATGCAGAAATTAAACACACGATTTGCAGAAATTGCAGATAACTGAATGCATGAATGGAATACCTCCTGGACTGGATACGAAATCTACAATCAGCTAAGAATAAGTGCTACAAGCTAGGTTCAACTTCTATTCCGAAAATCTGAGCTCACTAATACAAAATGTAGACACACTACACTGAAATTTGGCACGCAACTTTGCTGAACAGAATTGCAGACTTGCAATTACAACTCCAACGCAGAAATTCAATCAGCAAACCAAATGCAGAAATAAAATTGAGTTCAGCAATGGAATTAAAGTGCCACTCAATGGGAACAACTGCAGTGTAATTTCAGTAGGTAAACTAAAATTAGCTTAATACAACTGCAGGAACTCAAGATGGAAGAACTAATATGCAGGAAGCAAAGAATCTGATACACAGTAGGGTTAACAGAAAATTCAGAAATGGACAGAGAGAACTTGATACGCAAAGGCTGATGGAATTTCAGAAACGAAACTTAGCTACAACACAACTAAACTAATTGCAATGGCACTCTACAAATTGCCTAACTAATTATTGAAATCTAATTACCATTGAAAACAAATTCAGAAAACTGAAACTGAAATCGATTGAATCTGATACGCAGATGCCGAAACCGATACGCAAATGCCGAAACTGTAAAACTAAGTGAAACTAAATTGCTTGTTTACTAAACATACTCCTAAACTACTTAACTTGAAGAATTAAAGCTAGATTACAGCTGAAAACAATTAAGAAACGAAATCTGAGTGCTGATATGAAAAACAGAAACAGAACATGTGCATAAATGAAATTTAAGCTACAAACTCAATGAAACTAAATTATCTAAGCTACTCCTCAACCATTCTTCAACTCAAGAGCTCCTTGGTCGTCAATCAAGGGAGAACCTCGGACCCGCAAGCTCCGCAAATCAGCGAAAATCGCCTATGCTACCGAATCTGATCAGCTCACTGCCCAAACTGAAATCAGCTTCCAATTTCATCAAACTAGCTGTGGTGGCTCGCGATTGGGATTAGGGAGTGTCTGAAACCTTCCAGGGAACCCCTCTGGTCAGCTCGGATGCAGTGGAAGTGGAGCACAGCTGAGTTCGTTGAATCGGATAGCAATTCTGCCGAGTCCTCGCGCAGCTTGCTATTGAACAGAAAATCAATCGGAAACCTCACTAAGAGCTCTCTTCACTGACCTAACTTTTGCGTTGATGATGGAATTGAGGGATCGCGCCTCCTTGACGAAGAAATTGGCTAGAAAACGAAGAAGAAACGACTGTAGCGGCGGAGACGCGACGAGGAGAAGCTGGGCTGCGTTTTTCCTTAAATAATAACCAATGGACGGCTGTGATTGATCGGATGAAATCCAACGGTAGATCTTGATCTGATTTGAGCCAAACTTTTATGATGATGATCTGGGGTCAGGATCTGCCCTGTGGTAGCTCGGATCCTCCAGATATGCAACGGATGGTCCAGATCAACTCTATCTATGAATGGACGCTCTAGAGCCCTCCTTGCTTGATCCAACGGTTGATTTAGCTCTGATTGGGATGAAACCTTCAGATCATGATCATAGAGCCTGATCAACCCTAACCCTAGCTCGGATTGCTTCAGATCGTCCCGGATGGCTCAGATCTAGCCGCTCTTGAATCGGACGGCCCGGATTAATCGTAGGCTTGATAATTCGATCCGGTTCACATCCGACTCAAGTTTGACCCAATATGCCCTAGGTCCAGGATCCTTTCATGCCTACAAAAATATATCAGAAAATTAGTGGCTAATTAATCCAAAAATTGTGTAATTTTGCAATTAAGTCCAAAATGAGATAAAGTTCCAAAACCTAGGGTAAAATCATAATTAAGCAATAAAAACATAGGTCAAACATGAATTTTAGCAATTAAAATAATCAATAAAATGATGCTTATCGAGACCCAAAGTCAGAACCAAGACAGCTAAGGATGTATAAACCTAATACATTATTGCTTTGAGTTGTTTTGGACTATCCCTGGATGCAGGACCGAAGGAATGAGTTTCTGCAGCTCAGAACGCCTCAAAGGAGAGAGGCAGCAGCTGAGCAGGGCGCCCCCAAGGTCAAGGTAAAACAGGTTAAGCAAGAAAATGCTTCGGCAACTCACTGGGCGGGGCGCCCCCGTGCTCCCGGGTGCCCCTATGCTCTCGGGTTCCCCCATGCTCCCGGGCGCCCCGGATGCCTAGGGCGCCCTGGGTCCAAGCCAACGAAGCAACCAAAGTCTATCCAGCCGAGAAGCCAGCAAGACCAGGTCATACAGGGCGCCCCCTGCGTCCTGGGCGCCCCCATTAAACCTCGAGCCCGATCCTGGAGGGATAAAGGCTGACCGAGAAGTTTGCGGATCGATTGACACGTGGAGGGCGCCCCCAACGTCCCGGGCACCCCCAGGTGCACTATATAAGGGGCTCGACCCCCAAGGCTTCAGAACACAGTTTTCCAACGACTCAGTACTCTTCGCTCAAGCACTCTGCTCCAGAAACTTCTGATCTCGAGGCTCTAGCGCCGACGACGACCCTACGCACCGAAGAACAATCTACACCGGGCGTGAGTAACGAAGAGTTAGTGTTTAATTGTATTCTTACTGCACTATTACTGTACAACTTCTTGTAAGAACTTGCGCGATTATAGTATTGCCCGCAGTAAACGTCAAGGACCGTGGGCCTTGGAGTAGGAGGCGACCGCAACTCGGAACCAAGTAAATCCTTGTGTTCGCGTTTGGTTTTTGTGTTAATTTTCCGCTGTGCATTCTCTCTCTAAATCTGAAATGGTTTACAATATTCACCCCCCCTCTATCGTATTCTCTCGATCCAACAGTACTTAGTTTTTTTAAAACAAAAAGAAGTTTCAAAATATTTTATCAAAAATTATTGGCTTTCAAAGAATTATCCTAAGTACTTTCAAAAGGAAAAGAATTTTTTTTTTGAAATTTTCATTGTTGGTGCAAATTTTTTTGTCATTTTTTTGAAGTATGGCAAAGGGGGAGAGAGAGCTTAAGATAGAAAGAGAGCTTAAGTTAGATTTTTTTTTTCTCCCAACGATCAAAGGTTAAATCAAAATGTTTTTCCAAGGAGAGAGCTTAAGTTAGAAATTTTTTCTCCCAAAGATCAAAGGTTAATTCAAAATGCTTTTTCAAGGATCAAAAACTTATAACTTAGATCAATTTTTTCCAGTTTATCCCAAGGATCATAACATAACCCTTTAATCCAATCTAACTTAATATATTATCAAACATCAAAAAGGGAGAGATTGTTGGTGCAAGATGCATCAGTGATATCCTCCTCTAGTGTTTCAATGTTTAACAATATGCTTAAGTTAGTGATATACTATACAAGGGAAGGGTGAGTCAAGAAATCAGTACCACAGTGAAGAAAAGTCCTAGTTAACCTAGGCAATAAGTCCTAGTTCGAAGAATTGGGCATTAAGTCCTGATCATGGATTGGGCAATATGTCCTGGCAGAGGGCTGGGCACCGAAGACTTGGCCGAGGATTGGGCAATAAGTCCTGGTTGATGGGTATGGCTTGGCGGGTTTTCCAAGCGAATACTTGGTTGATCCGAGAAACCTCTCCATGCCTATGGATTAAAAATTTAATCCGAATGGAGAGCTGTCTCCCATCGACCATCTCGTGCCGTATCGAACGGTCCAAATTACAACTTAGCAAATTACCAAAACTGGCCTTGTAATTTGCTCGACCATTCGACCATGGAAAAGGTGACGAGTTGATCGCCAACTTTTGTGTTTATGGTCGGGGTCCAGTTAATAATTTATTCACCAAATTTGGAATCAAAATAATAAACTATTAAACATGAAATGATGAGACGAATCAACAAGACATATAATTGACATGCAATTAATCAAAGGAGCATAGGGAAAGATATACCTTTCCGATCACCTCGTGGTATTCTACCTTATGACCGTCCCTTCATGGACGTCATGTGGGCGACGATCTACCATGATCCGTGATCACCAAAGCCTCCAAAAAGCTCTTCTTCTCACCTTGGCCGAAAAAGGAAACCCTAGCCTAGGGTTGTCCTTGCGCCGCCGACCCCTTCATCCTCTCCCTTTGCGCCGCCGCCCGCCGGAGCTGCCGTGAGGCCTCCGAACCAGCAGAGCTCCTTGAGAGGAAGGAGAAGAAATGAAGAAGGAGATAATTCTCCTTCTTCCTCACCCAAACAACCCCCTTAAAGCCTTCTCCCTCAAGGTTGCGGTGCCGCCGCAACCCTTGGTTGTGCCGCCTCCCACCGGCCGCCGACGCCTCCTTCACCCACGCCGAGCACCACGCAAGGTAGAGGACTCCTCTACCTTGCTTCTGTGATCCTCAGTCGGAGTTTGGTAGAGAAGGAAAAGAGAACCAAGGAGGAGAACTTCTCCTCATTATTATCGCCAACCGAAACCCTAAGAGGGGTAGGAGAGAGAGAGAGAGAGAGAGAGAGGAGAGGAGGGAAGCCTAGGGTATCAACTCTTGGATTAGTCTTGGTTTCTTGATCTCATAGGGTATTTATAGGGCTAAGGTAGGGACCAAGAGGAGGAGTTGGATCTTGGCCCGTTAATGGATCTAAACCCGATCCATTAATTAAGATCATTCTACTAAATGATCTTAATTGAACTTCCTCACCAACCCCCATATTTTCATATGGGCTCTACATATTACGGGTTGTCCATCCCCCCGTGTTTAAGATCTCGAATGTCTGTTAATTAATTAAATTACTGACAATTTAAATTAATTAACTTCTGGATCCTTGACTAGTACCACTCAACCTTATTATTGTGCTGGATCAAATCCACCTGCAGGGTTTAGCACGATGAACCTCTTGAGCTCATCAAGGGGGCATCATCATCCTGACTCACCAGGACACAGATTCCATCAATAATCATTGGCACATCATATTATTAATATTATCTCCCAACTTACTGGGCCTATCGATCTAATAAAATAGATCTCGCCCATTGGCAAATCAAAGAAATAATAATTAATAATATATGCCCGATATTATTTCGGGATTAAGGGATCGTACTCCATAATATAACTTGAGGTCCTATCCAACTATCAAGTTAGTACAAATTGGATAACCTCGGGTTTCGGTCCTGCTCAATGTACTCATAGCACACTAGTGTAATTCTATGGTCAAGGCCAATCACACCTAATTACACTACAACATGTATGATCATTTGTGTCCGCTAGAGGGGGGGTGAATAGCGATTTTTGGATCTTTCTTGTACCTGCGTTGTTAGTTGCCCAGCGGAAACAATAATAAAGAAAACAAACAACGCTAACAAAGAGAATTTACTTGGTATCCACCCCGGCCGGGTGACTAATCCAAGAATCCGTCGGTGGATCACTCCCCGGATAACCTCCGGCTAGCCCTCATCGCTCCTTGTGGGTGGAGAAACCTCGCCACAATATATCGGACACTATCTGGGCACAAAAGACTACTAACAAGCCTTAACCAAGCTTGTTTCATCAAAAGTCTCAGCCACCACAAAGTCCGCTTTAAATAGGACTCGGGCTGAAACCCTCGCCACCAGTCGACTGCCCCCAGGGCAGTCGACTAGTGCCACTGAAATTCGACCGTTGCACCCCCAACGTTCGAATTCTCAGCCAACTCACCAGCCACTTACCAGTCAACTGCCCCCAGGGCAGTCGACTGGTCCCAAGGTATTCGACTGGTCCCAGGGCTGAGACCTTTCTGTGAGTTCTATCAGTCGACTGCCCCCAGGCGAGTCGACTGGTCTACTCACCCACCTAAGATTACCCTTCCTGAGTACATTCCACTCCGCACTCAAATCCTAGGATTTCCCGAGTACAATCACACTGCACTCGTACCGTCATGACTCGACTGACTCATCATCCGCAGCCTCGACTATTGCCTTCACACCCTCTTCATCTTCGGCCCTCGTCCCTCGAATGCACGCAAGCCTCTAGCTTGCCTCCATGCCACCGTTCACGTATGCCTCGAAGCTGCACCCATCAGCTCATCGTCCCTGCTCTCTAAGGTCTCTCAGGTGCGCACACAAGCCCGCGGCTTGTCTCCATGCCACCCTTCACCGTACCGAGGTCGTCCAGTCAAGTCCATATGTGTAACTTGAACAACCTGCACACTCAACATATACATATAAGAACACATGGGTAAACCTAACTTAAACCCTTTGCCCAAACATCAAAACTCATGATCACTCCGGATCACAGATTGCCTCCACAATCTCCCCCTTTTTGATGTTTGGCAATACGTTTATGTTAGGAAAAGCAAGATAGTAGTCAATAGCAAAAACCATGCTAAACAAATGCATATGCAATGCATAAATGGATCCTATCCCAAGGCATCCCACACCTAACCCTCCAAGTCAGGACTTTTCAATACCTAACCCTCCAAGTTAGGATTTTCCACACCTAACCCTCCAAGTTAGGACTTTTCAACACCTAACCCTCCAAGTTAGGATTTTCCACACCTAACCCTCCAAGTTAGGACTTTTCAACACCTAACCCTCCAAGATAGGATTTTCCACACCTAACCCTCCAAGTTAGGACTTTTCAACACCTAACCCTCCAAGTTAGGATTTTCCACACCTAACCCTCCAAGTTAGGATTTTTCACACACCTAGCCCTCCAAGCTAGGACTTTCTCACACCTAGCCCTCCAAGCTAGGAATTTCTATACCTAGCCCTCCAAGCTAGGACTTTTCACCAAAACAGGCTTTTTAAAGCTTCTCCCAAGCTCCCCCTACATTGGACTCACAAAGGCTTTTTAAGAACCTCTCCAAGGTTCCCCTTACGCCAAAAATGAAGCAACCATGCTCCCCCTTAACCTCAGCTCCCCCTAAATCCAGGGTTTCTAGCAAAGGAGTGTTTGGTTTCCCAACTTAAACCCAACATTTCTCTCCCTTTACCATACATCAAAAAGACCCCAATAATATCTCAATTATTGGTTCTTTTAATCTCCAATGATCCTAAACACAGTGTACTACATCCCCATACACTTGTTTCTTATTATTTGGATCCCAAACCAGCTGCTGATACACAAATCAGTCCTGGCCAGTCGACTACCCCTGTTGGCAGTCGACTGATACTCTGATTTATCAGTTTTCTGGCAAAATTCAGAATTGCGCTAGAAATTCCACAATTCTCTAAAAATTCCTAAATTTCGTGGAGAACTTTGTGGTACTCATACCTAGTTGGAAAAAAATACATTTCACCATGTATCTATCACCGTTCCCAAGTTAGACACAAAACCCAAAAATTTCTATGAAAATTAAGGCAAACAAGGAGGCAACCTCCCCCTTAACCTATGCCTTCTCCAATTTTTAATTTTCCTAGGTGAAGTTCTACCCAACTTAACACCCTAACACCAATTTAGGTTCTACCCAACCTACCAACCAAGTTCTTCTCCCTTGGCCACCATTAAAGGATTTCTCCCAAGCAACCTTTTCCCTAGTGCCAATAAGAACTCTCCAATACTTAAAAAAATCTAAAAGGTTTGCAAGCACACTTGCTAGGATATACCCTATCCTAGAAAAATATGGTTTTGTGAAATGTATCAAATGTGCTTGACTTTTGATATAATCTCCAATTTCCTTAGACATGGCCATGTAGTATCAACTTTGAAATTTAACCAAAATGTCATGTGTTTACCAATTCCATTCATTGTCATTTCACACACGAAATTATCCTCAATACATTCCTTTTCCATAGGTATTCTTAATGTGATGAAACTTTCCTTCTTCTTATCTCTTAACATCACTTATCAAACTTCCTTGATTTTTAAAATACCTTATTAAGTCATGGGGTAACACTCTAGTCAAGGAATATTAAATTATAATCAAGACTTTTAACCTAAAGCCATGTCCTATAATCCACATTTGAATTTTCAACATCCAAAATGGCTTTTATCCTCAAACCTACTAACCAGTCGACTGCCCATGGGGCAGTCGACTGGAAAACCTTACAGAATGGTCTCGCGGCTGAAATTCACTCGGATTAGTCGACTGCCCCAGGGCAGTCGACTGATACCTGATTTTCAGATTTTCAGCCCAATTTCAGTAATGCCTGAATAATTCCACAAATCTCCGAAAAATCTAAAATTTTGTGGAGAGATTTGTGGGGCCAATGTCTACTTGGGAAAAATACGTTTCCAAACAAATGTACTCCGAATCCCAAGATTGGCACAAAACTCATCTTTCTCTAAAATGTGTCATTTTAACTCCTCCAAAAGATCTAATTTAGGCTTCTCCTTGATGTATTTTCTCATTTCTGACCATGATACATTTCTATCATTGAGTTATATGGTGTTCACACATCAAAACCTAATTTTACCCAATATAACCTTATTTTCACCATTTTCTCCCTAAAACTCCATCTAATGTGCCAAAACCTAGGATTAAGACTTACCCAAGTCTTCCAATCCCTTTGGTACATTTCCTAGTCTACCTAGGCCGTCCTAGAGAAACCATCTATTGAGATCCATTTACCATGGACCCCAAAGGCTCCTAGAGCTCCCCCTTGAGCTCTTGGCCTTAGCCACCTCCCTAGGTGACTCGATCCATACTAGACCACACCGGTGTACCCCCGGTGACTCTTGGCCTACAAAATGAACCTTCTTAACCTTGGACACCTTGTCCTTGGTTAAGTCATTCTTTCTACCCTCAAATGGCATCCCCTTGCCATTTTTGGTCTTCTCCTTCTTGCCAAGATTATATGCTTCCCCAGCATACTTCCTTTTGTTGGCCTTTGATACTCTAGACCGGGAACCCAAACCCGATCTATCATAGTTGGGTTTAATGCTTCCCAACACCATGTCTAGACCCTTTGATCAAATTGTGAATCTTTATAGGGTCTTTTCTAATTTATCTAGCCTTGCCCTCAAGGCTTGATTTTCCCTTTCTAGACCTTTAACCTTGTAGTCCATATGTCCACTTTGGACATTCCTAGAACTACCCATTTTCCTAGGCACATTCCTTTCCTTCTTGGGATTAGCGCCATGATCCTTAGGTCTAGAGGTCTTGGGTCTATCATTATGCATGCTTCTCCTAGGGTTTTGATCTACCTTGTTAACCCTAGTCCTATCATTATATCTAAATCCAAAATTATGCACAAGTAGACAATTTTCATTAATCCTAGCATGCGTGGATGAATGATTAACATGATTTTTAATATGCAAAGAGGAACTTGAAATTGAATTACATTTTGACTTAAGGTTAGGAGTTACCTTCCATACCTTTGGAGTTCCTCCTTGATGTGGGCTTCTTCTCCTCTTCCTTTCTTCTTTCTCCCATCTCCTCAAGTGCTCCATTTTCTTGAGCTCTTTACTCCTTGGGCAATTGGTGTGGTAGTGCCCTAGCTCTCCACACGTGAAGCATTGGATTTTCTTCTTCTTTTCTTGAGCTCCTTCATTTCTACAACTCATGTTAGATTTAAAAGAACTTGAGATGAGTGTAGATTTTACCTCCTTTTCACCTCGGGTACTTGTCCTTATAGTGCCCCTTTTTATTACACCCAAAGTATGTGATGTGGTCCTTGGCTCTTGCTTTGGTGGAGGTAGAGGAGGAGGCTAAGTTGACTTCTTCTTCAACCTTGGATGAAGTGGATGCCTCCTCTTGTTCTTGCATTGACGAGGGTCTCTCCTCCCCCTCAATTCTTGAGGTGGTGACCTCCTCCTCTTCTCTAGATGAGGTAGATGACCTCTCACTTTCTTCTTCCACTTCACTTGATGAGATGGTCAATTCTTCTCCTTTTTCTTCTTCTGAACCATTTGACACATCTCTTTGGGCTCTTGAGATTGTGTAGGTTTCTCATGAATTTCTTTCACTTTACTCCACAATTCATATGCATTTTGATATTTACCTACACAACTCAAAACATTGTTAGGAAAAAGATTAACTAAGATTGTCATTACCTTTTTGTTTGCCTTGGATTGATCTTGTTGTTCATGATTCCAATATCTAGGCCTAACCCTCTTTCTGTGCTTATCCCTTGGAATCTCTAACGGCTCTTCTAGCGCAATCCTACATGCCCACTACATTCTGAACCAAATTTTGATCCTTTCCCTCCAAAAGCCAAAGTCTTGATCATCGTAGGCCGGTGGAGTGTAGATGTCTTCCCCGAATTTTTCTTCCATGATTTCTTCCTCTAGCGTGTGCTCCCTCGGCGGTTAGTCCGATCAAGAGCGGTCCTTCACTCTGATACCAACTGTAGGATCGTTTGTGTCCGCTAGAGGGGGGTGAATAGCGATTTTCGAATCTTTCTTGTACCTGCGTTGTTAGTTGCACAACGGAAACAATAATAAAGAAAACAAATAACGCTAACAAAGAGAATTTACTTGGTATCCACCCTGGCCGGGTGACTAATCCAAGAATCCATCGGTGGATCACTCCCCGGATAATCTCTGGCTAGCCCTCGTCGCTCCTTGTGGGTGGAGAAACCTCGCCACAATATCTCGGACACTATCTGGGCACAAAAGACTACTAATAAGCCTTAACCAAGCTTGTTTCGTCAAAAGTCTCAGCCACCATGAAGTCCGCTTTAAATAGGACTCGGGCTGAAACCCTCGCCACCAGTCGACTGCCCCCAGGGCAGTCGACTGGTGCCGCTGAAATTCGACCGTTGCACCCCAATGCTCGAATTCTCAGCCAACTCACCAGCCACTTACCAGTCGACTGCCCCCAGGGCAGTCGACTGGTCCCAGGGCTGAGTCCTTTCTGTGAGTTCCATCAGTCGACTGCCCCCAAGCCAGTCGACTGGTCTACTCACCACCTAAGATTACCCTTCCTAAGTACATTCCACTCCGCAGTCAAATCCTAGGATTTCCTGAGTACAATCACACTGCACTCGTACCCTCATGACTCGATTGACTCCTCATCCGCAGCCTCGACTATTGCCTTCGCGCCCTCTTCATCTTCGATCCTCGTCCCTCGGATGCGCACATAAGACTCCAGCTTGCCTCCATGCCACCCTTCACGTATGCCTCAAAGTCCGCGCCCATCAGCTCATCATCCCTGCTCTCCAAGGTCCCTCAAGTGCGCACACAAGCTCGCGACTTGTCTCCATGCCACCCTTCATCATACCGAGGCCATCCAGTCAAGTCCATATGTGTAACCTATACAACCTGCACACTCAACATACAGATATAAGAGCACAAGGGTAAACCTAACTTAATCCCTTTGCCCAAACATCAAAACTCATGATCACTCCGGATCACAGATTTCCTCAACACAACCATCCCGATGGGTTGTCCAATTCCATCTTGGTTGTGGGCCTCTTATTTATACTAAGTAAGGAACTGATAACACGATCTTCCGTGTGACACCACACACCATGTTATCTACAATACAATGTAATTTGACTTCATGCATGCACTATTAAAAACAAACACCTAGTGTAGTTCTAATTCTCTTTTTATAATAAAGATGTTCATATAAAGAAACTCATGTCTTTCAGTATACACATCTTACACTGGTCGCGGACTGGGCACAAAGTCCTGATTTGAGGAATTGGGCAATAAGTCCTGGCCGAGGGCTTGACACCGAAGTCCTGGTAAGTGAAGATGGGCACTAAGTCCTGGTGAGTGAAGTTGGGCAAAAGTCTTGGTGAGTGAAGCTGGGCAAAAGTCCAACCGGATGGGCCGGTTGGCAAAACTGCTCCTGAGAGGAGTAGGCAAAAGGCGTGATCCCCGGGAAGGGAACATAGGTGTCGGTTCAACCTAGGGTTTCGCAGGAAATCCGAAGTCAGAACCAAGCTAAGGCTAAGGTTATTTGTATGTTTGTGTGTTTTGTTGTCTTGCAGGTAACTGGAGTTGGAGGCACGATATGAGAGTAGAACACAAAATATAAAATTTGGGAAAAGGGTCTCCCAGGCGCCTGAATGAAGTCAGGCGCCTGGTAACCCAGGTGCCTTGTATGGGTCAGGCGCTTGGGAAGGCAGGTGCCTGAAGCTTAACAGGCGCCTGAGTCTTGTGAGGCACCTGAGAAGGAAATGTCATCCTTGCTGTGAGTTCGACGTGAAGATGAGATTTGACTGAGACTTGTGAGGCGCCCCATTGCAACACAGGTGCCCAACAAAAGGCTATATAAAGGGGTTCGACCCCTCAACTCAGAAGTACAACCAAAACATCATTCTAAGTATTCCGAGCGACGACAAAGAACTAGAGACGATGCTCTATGACTAAGGAGGCTCCAGGAGGAAGTGCGCGACACTTCAGAGTTCCAGATCGATCGGGCGTTCAACTTTTTGTTTGGTTTCCGTTTAATTTATGCATTTATGTTTCTCTATCTTTGATTGTAAAACGTGCATTGTAAGACGGGTTTCTCCACCTTCGGAAAGTTCGGAAAGGAGACCATTAGTGGACGGGTGCTTCCCGTGCTTAGGCCTTGGACGTACTGACCCTGGGGGGTTGGGAACCAAGTAAAACCTGCATGCACTCTGAGTCGTTTGTTCTGCTCTTTTTATTTTTCCGCTGCTACTAACTCTCTTTCTAGAACAAACAAACGAACCTCGATGTTTATGACACGCTTTCCGCAAGATTTTTAACAAGTCGATATTCACCCCCCCTTCTATCGACGACACCGGTCCCCACACTAGGGTTTCGAGTGAAACATAAAAGTCAGGATAATGACAACACTGGATGTAATTTATACATGTTTTAATTCTATATTTTATTATTGTATATTTGGAACTGACCCTTGTTGCAACTAAAAAGAGAAAGCAGTTGATTGGGTGCCTGAATGGGACTCATGCGCCGGAGAGTTGGTAGTTGGTGGCTGAGTATGAGTAACAGTCTGGCTTACATGGCAAGTGCTGAGTGAAGGATCCACGTCGGCACTCAAGCACTTAAAAGGGACTCAGATGCCTAGCCAGGATAAAGTTTGGCTGAATAGCGGATAGAGTTTTCGCCTGGTACGCTGCAATGAGGGCGCCTGAAAGACCATTCAGGCGCCTGAGTATGTACTATAAAAAGGGGTCGAGTGCAGCAATTCAATACAACAATTCTAAGACTACAATAAATTTCTTCTTCTGTGTGTTGAGCGATCGAAGTTTTGATAAACGTTGAAACGTCGTTTGACCCTCCGAACGATGATCTTCCTTTCATTTTAGGAGTCGGTATAATTGTTTTTCTTTTATTGCACACTTCAGTTCTATAATTTGTAATATTCTTGCGATTATTAGTATTGCTCAAAGTAAACGATGAAGGATCGTGGGCCTTGCAGTAGGAGCCGGTCAAGACTCCGAAGCAAGTAAAATCAACCTGAGTTAGCGATCATGCTGTGTTTTATTTTCCGCTACTTCCTATCTCTCTCTAACTCCGACGCTTACTCTAACCTTAAGTTTTCGCTGTGTACTCTATCATCGTTAAGTTTTAAAATCCAAAGTTTTGTTAAGCGATATTCACCACCCCTCTATCACTCAATCTCGATCCAACACACGGGCGCCCGGGTCCCTCTCGGGCGCCTAAGTGCCACCAGTTGCTGGATTGCTTAGCTACAATATTGGGTTAGTCCAACAAATAATACGCAAAGGAAAGTGCATGCAAGATAGTCAGTATTGTTCGATCTTGACTTTTAGGTTTCAACTGAAACCCTAAGTCAGACCAACGCCTACTATTCCCTCTTTCAGGGAACACATCCTCACCTACTCCACTATGGAGAAGAACCTGTTGTCAACCGGCACCTCTAGTTGGACATTTGCTCGGCCTTCGAAGTCATCGGATCTCGCAACGTTCGTACCTCAACCCATTCCTACTTATGTTCGTTGTCTTTACTTGACTAACACTTCTGCCCGATCTTCTGGATTAGGACTTCGGTGCCCAACTCCCGGTCAGGTCTTCATGCCTAATCATTCGAACAAGGTCTTCGTGCCTAGCTTCACTCACCAGTTCTTCAGTGCACAGTCCTCAACCAGGATTTCGTGCTCAACCCTACATATCAAGGCTTCGTGCCTAGTTACACTAGGACTTTCCTGTACACTCAGTGTAACTGATTAGAAACAAAAGTATATTTAACTTTGAATCTTGTCATTATCAAAACAAAGTTTGATCTGGTGCTTCCGGCACCAATAATCTCTCCCTTTTTATTTATGAAAACCCAGTTCAAAAGTTAAGTTAAAATAGCATTTAAACAAGTTTCAATGTAGCAAATAAATTTGAAAACACCCTTCAATATTTTTTAAGGTAAGAAGAGGTTTGCAACATAGGTTTAGTTCAAAAGTTTTAAAAACCTTGCAATATTTTTTTTCAAAGTGTTTTGAAAGTTTATAGAATTTTGCTTTAAGTACTTTGAAAATACACAAAGCTTCCCCTTGGTGTGTTACTCTCCCCGGAAGCCTTTGAAAATATACATTTTCAATAAGTTTTGAAAATTGAGACAATTTTTATATAAACCTAGAAATACTTTGAAAATATTTGAACAATAATTTTGAATTAAAAAAAATACTTTGAAGACAGATTTTGAAAATTACTTTGAAAATATTTGAATAAGAAGAAAATACTTTGAAAATAAGTACTTTTGAAAAATAAATTAAAAATAAGTACTTTTGAAAAAAAAAACTTTTGAAGACATATTTACTTTGAAAATATTTGAACTTGAAAAATTACTTTGAAAAACTCTTTAACTTTTCCTTTCTCTCCCCCTTTAACATATATAACAAAATATTTGGTTAAGGGATAAAGTGTAAGTAGTAAGTGTGGGTGTTTCAAAATCCAACAAAAATGACTTTGTTTTAAAACATTGAAAGAAATTTTTGAAAAAAATTTAAAAGTATCAAGTCTGAAAAATATTTAGGTGTCAGATTCAGAATAAATTTTGATAAGAACTTTTAATAAAACAAAAAAAAATTCAAGTGAAGCTAGTAAATTATACTAAGTAAGAATAAGTAAATCATGCAAGCAAAGAAAGGATGATTTGAATCAAAGCATGATTAACTAAAGGCAATTTTCAAAATAATACTTTTAGTTTGAATAATAAATTAAGTTAACAATGATTTGAAAAATTAAGTTTTAGTTTAAAAAATTAATTAAGTTGATTTTGAAAAATTAAGTAAAGTTTGAATTTTAAAAAATTAACTTAAGTTTGAATTTTGAAAAGTTAAATTTGAATTTTGAAGAATTAAATTAAGTTTGAATTTTGAAAAATTAAATTTGAAAAATTAAGTTAAGTTTGAATTTTGAAAAATTAAATTTTTAGTTAAATTTCAATTTTAAAAAATTAAGTTAACTTGAAATTTTGAAAAAAAATAAATTGAGTTGATTAAGTTAGATTTTTAAAAATTAATTAAGTCAATTTTGAAAACTTAAGTAAGATTTTAAAAAATTAATTTTGATTTTAAAAAATTAAGTTAGGTTTGAATTTTAAAAAATTAAGTTATGTTTGAATTTTAAAAAATTAAATTTTGATTTTAAAAAATTAAGATAAGTTTGAATTTTGAAAAATTAAATTAAATTTTAATTTAAAAAATTAAATTAAATTAAATTTAAAAAATAAAATTTGAATTTTAGAAAATTAAATTAAATTTGAATTTTAAAAAGTTGAATTAAGATTGAATTATGCTAAGAATTTTATGTTAGAATTTTAATAAGGGTGAAATTTTAAATTAGGTTAATAAATTAAAGATGAAATTAATTAGGTTTGTTGAGTTGGTTGGGTTGGACTAATCCTTCTAGGTCTCAGACATCTCACCATTTTTAAGTGACAAGACAGGAAAACCTTATCTGTTTTATGAGATGTGTTAAATTTTATCTTATAAATTTAAGTGAAGTCTAAGATTTGAATGAACCTTGAGTTAGATTCAAGTTTAATAAGTAGTAATTTAAAAATATATTTCAATAATTGACTTTTAGGTCTTGGAGAGGCATAGGGGTCGACCTTTTTGAGTATCAGAACAATGAACTTTTCCTAGACAAAGCCTTTTAAAGAAATTATATTCTTAATTTACTCTTTGAGAAATCCTGGTCTAACTAGTCGAGGATGTCGTGAGGTAGCTTCAGTTAGTTCCACCGGGGTAAAAAGATCAAATAGGATACTCCTTACCCTACCTAACTCCTTAGACAGGCTTTCCTAATGTACTATCAGCTCGCCCCACCCTAATACTAGGTTGTGCAATTTTCAATCAAGTTTAGTCATTAACTAACCATTTCTAGTCCTATGCATGATAATTTACAGAAAGTAAATAAACAAGCAATCAAACAATTAGACAAGCATGTAAAAGTTTATTTAATAATTGAAATTGTCTTTCTGTTGGTACCCCTTGGATTAAAGCCTCGATACGGTCTATCTAGGTAATGAATTTGATCCTTGGGGATCCAATAGTGGTTTAGTTCATCTTGATTAGTCAAGCTCAGTTTTGGGACTCATGCTTGGACTCGGTTGTTAATACGATTCACAATTGAATAGTACGATCTATATTGTGAGTTAGATTTAAATCCAAGTCTGGATCAGTTAAGAACGACATTTTGTTTTCCAAGAATCATATCAAGATTCTTAGAACCCAATGTAAACCATTCTAAGGTTACTCTATGTTCCTCCACTTGAGTTTTTAGAGAGGAATTCTCTTCCTCAAGTTGTTGGACTTGAGTTAAGGTTCCATCCTGAATTGTCTCAGTCAAGGAACTCGAGTTAGTCTCCTCCTTAAGGGCTTTGATCTATTTTTGGAGGGACTTGTCCTGACCATTGGACTTAACCAACTTGCGACATAGGTAGGAGATAAGATCAGAAAGTTCATTTTTAGAATAACCACTTATAGTGAGTTTTCCCTTTTTGGAGATGGATCATGAACCGTGGCTTTTTCTCAACTCGGCTTTTGACTCAGTCTTGGACTCGATATTGGATTCCTTCTTGGACTTGGTGTTGGATGTTGAAGATCGGAGGCCCAGCTATAGGGGGGTGAATAGCTTGTCACCCAAAATGCTTGCTCTTCCGACAAGGTTAGTAGCTTAGTGAAAATACATACTAAACAATAAAGAACAAATACTAACACAACATATCCTTGAGGTTTGGAGATTGCTTGCTCGTACTTCACGACATATCCTTGAGGTGGACGACCCCTTAGTCCGTCAGTGGATTAGTCCCCGGCAATCTCCAACTAAGCTTTCTCCTTCTCGATGGAGAACAAACTCTCACAAAGATCTCTCTTCCCTTTACAAGATTGAGCTTAGGGATAGGGGGAAGAGATTGAGCGTTGGAGCTTTGAGCACTTAATCAAGAAGATTTTCAACAGAACATCTAACCCTTCTCAAGCCTCAAAGCTTCCTCTTAAGTAGAGAAAAGAGCTGTTGACAAAATATCTCAGACACGTTATCAATCGATTGGTCCAGACCCTAGTCGATTGGTCCTCTCTGTTGGACACAGTGAATGGCTAGTTTTTTTTTCAAAGCATCAGTCAACTGGTACCAAACCAAAGTCGACTGATCTTCCTATGAGTTTCACCCAATGCTACCAGTCGACTGATTCCTCCTCCAATCGACTATCCAGCTTACAAACTCACTCTCGACCTCTCCGGAGTCCATCCTTCACATATACCTTGAAGTCCACTTCCTCGACTTGCCCTTTGAAGTTCTCTTCCTTTGGCTCTCGTCCCTCGGATGCATACAAACCCGTGTCTTATCTCCATGCCATCCTTCGTGTATGCCTTTGAAGTCTACTTCCTTGGCTCGCCCTTTGAAGTCCTTTTCTATTGGCTCTTGTCCCTCAGATGACTTCACTCTGTTGTTCCTCATGAGTGGTTCACCAAGTCCTGCATGACTCAACACACACATCAAACCAATATGAAAACCTAACTTAATCATATTGGCACACACATTAAAACCCTAATATACCCGATCAAACCTGGGTCGATTGCACCAACATTGGATTCATTCTCGGACTCGATGTTAGTTTCATTCTCGGCAATGTGTGCTTGTACCGCTAGTGCCAAAAAACATGGTTGAGTTTATTCTTCTTCGTCTTACTCTTCCAATGACTCAGACCATGTTGCTTTTAGGGCCTTCCTTTTCCTTTGTTTCTTGGTTTCATTTGTGTTTGGGAACTCTAAGGAGCAAGATAATCCTAGTTTTAGATGCAGATAATTTCTTGTCAAAACATACTATAATCTTAAAAAAATTTGCATTAAGTAAATTTTGTACCTCAATCAAGCCTTCGGAGATGAGTGCAGACTCATGGTTTGACTCATATTCGGACTCTCCATCTTGATCAGATTATGTCTAAGGTTTGGTTATCATCAACGTGAGGTAGCTAACTTGCCTTGTGGGTTCTTCATCCGAGTTGTCTGAGGAGGTCTCGTCCCAAGTTGCTTGAAGTGTCTTCTCTTTCCTTGTCTTCTTGAGTTGGTGTTCCATCTTATTTGGGCATTTGTGCTTGAAGTTCCCCTTCTTATTGCGTCTGAAATAGGTGATGCTATTCTTGGGGTCATTTGTTGTTGGCTACATCACCTTCTATAGGTCCTTCTTAGTGAACTTTTTCTTCTTTTTGGTGAACATTTTTGTAACTAGGTTCATCAGATACTCTTCATCTTCTGAGTCTGAGTCTGACTCATTTACAGACTTATCCTTGGTTCTACTCCTTGACTTGGTCTTCTTTGAAGTACCTGCAAACAGAGCTACACCATTCTCGACTGGTTTGGCGTTAATTTGCTCGTACAATTCTAATTCACAAAAGTGTTAATCTGGCTTAAGTTTAGAGAGATCCCTAGAAATTTTATAGGCATCTGTTGGTGCTGGAAGCACCTTGTTTTAATATTAACAAAGGATTCAAAGTTATGTATTGTTTATGATCTAACATATTATTTTGAGTGTATAGAAAAATTCTAGTTTACCTAGGCACTGAGTCTTGATCTGTAGGATTGGGTACGAAGTCCTGGCCGAGGGTTAGACACCGAAGACCTAGTGATGAAAGCTGGGCACGAAGACTTGATCGAGGGTTGGACACGAAGACCTGCCCGAGAGTTGGGCACAAAGACCTGACCACGGGTTGGGCATCGAAATCCTGATCCGGAAGATCAGGCAAAAGTCTTAGCTAAGAGAGGACAATGGATAGAAGTAGGGATAGGTCAAGGTATGAACATCACGAGATCCGGAGTCATCGGAGGCCGAGCAGAAGTCCAACCGGAGGTGTCGGTTAGCAATAGATAACTTCTCCAAAGTGAAGTAGGTGAGGATGCGTTCCCCTGAAGAGAAAATAATAGGCGTCAGTCCAACCTAGGATTTCAGTTGAAACCTGAAAGTCAAGATTGGACAGCACTAGTTTTCATTGCATAATTTTCCTTTACATATTATCTATTGTACTAACCCTGTGTTGTAGCTAAGTGAAAGGCGACTGGCGGCACTCAGGTGCTTGAGAGGGACTTGGGCGCCTGAGAACACAGGCGCCCAAGAGGGACTCGGGCACCCGTGTACCTGTGACTCAGCCAAGGCTCGACTGAGTTGGCGGACACTGAGTGGAGGCTCCACGTTAGCAACACAGGCACCAGAGAGCGGTTAGGTGCCCGAGACAACATAAACCTTGGACCAAGTAGGGATACACATACACCCATGAGGCCTATACGGGCGCCTGTATGCCCCTATATAAGGGTTATTCCACAAGAGACTCAGCATCAATTTTCTACATCACTTGTGCTCTCGTGTGCTAAGCCGAAATGATCCAGAGATGATGAAATGCTGCTCTGACAACGACGCACTTTGCCTTCATTCTATTTGAAGTTGTCAATGTTTCTTTTTGTTATTCTTGTACTTAAACATTGTATTCTTGTACACGTTTATGAATTATAGAATTGCCTAAAGTAAATGATTAAGAACCGTGGGTCTTAGAGTAGGAGCTATCACAGACTCCGAACCATGTAAAAACAAATGGTATTAGCTGTGTTTTTACTTTACTTTCACTGCGTACTCACTTATACTTTTACAAATCTGAAACCTTTTTTGAAAGCGATATTCACTCCCCTTTATCGCTCTCTACAATCCTACAACATCTAAATAGATGCCCACAATGTGTTCCGAGGGGATGCATTGAGTGTGTACCTTATCAAGTCTTGGTTCTCTGGTTGGATACCAATTAGATGTAGCTCGTTCATTATGTCCTTGATCTAAGTGTTTAATTGGCTTGCCGTCTCTACACCCTACATTTTTATATTAAATAATTTATTCAAAAATAGGTCCTGTTTTGTTAGCTTTGCGTAACTGGTTCCTTCATTCAGCTTGTCCCAAAGTTCTTCGCACTTTTAGTTGGACTGATTAGGTTCAGTTCTAACTTGGTTAGTCTGCACTAAAGAGTGTTTTGGGTTTTGAACACTACTTGTGCCTTTTTATTCATCTCCGTATTCCACTTAACTGGTTTTAGTGGGAGATTTCCTCCTTCATCCATTGGAGGTGAGTATCCAGTCTAGATTCTGAACCACTGATCCATGTCAATCTTTAGATAGACCTCCATTCTCCTCTTCCAGTAGGGAAAGTCCTCCCCATAGAACATCAGGGGATGGATAGTGCTATAACCTTCACCTTAGGCTATTTGGTTATCTAGCACACAAGAAATAAAAGAAACAAGGTCCCAAGACTAGGTCTTGGATTAGGAGTGGGGGAAGAGAGAACAAATAGAAAAGTGACTCAAGTGGTGTTGCACCAACTTCAAGTAAAAATCAAATAGTGAAAAATCTGTATAAAGAGGTAGTTATACCAATTTCATGAAGGATCGTCTAGGCGTGCTAGGGGGGGGGGTGAATAGCACTTTTTCATGTTTTGGATCTCTACAGAATTGTTAGCGCAGCGGAAATAATATGTAAAGGAAATCAAGACAATGCTAACACTTATCGTTTACTTGGTATCCACCCAGATGGGTGACTAGTCCAAGGATCCACATCGCGAGCACCACATTTCACTATCAAAAACTCTCCTTGAGGTGGAGAAACCATTACAATCGATCTTCCTCTTTTCAGAATGCAGTAGAATACAAGAGAGGAAATGGAAATTGCTCTTCAGACGAGCAGCACTTCGACACTGTACGGAACCGTACCGTCCACGTGCAAAAAGGTGTTGGAACCCGGATGGCTAGAGAAGGGGGGGGGGAATATAGCCAATCACTTTGATCTTTGGCACAAATCGAATTTCTGCACTCAACTTATCAGTAGCACAGCGGAAAAATAATCACAGAGTAAGCAGAAAATAAAAAACGAAGGCAAAGCAGACACACTAGCAAGATCGCTAACAAGGAGGGTTTACAAGGTTCGGGGATAACTTGCCCCTACTCCTTGGCGTGCCCTTAAGGTGGGCGATCCCTTGATCGTCGGCAGATCAAGCTTCAGTTAACATCGGATAGAAGACAATCTCCTTCTCGGTGAAGAAACCTCTCCACAGCGTTTCAATCACAGATTTAAGTTTAAGCACGAAGAAATAACAAGAAGGATCTTACTCAAGCACTTAGCAAAGACAAGAACACAGCAAGCTTTCCTGAGCTCCACCCAGCAGCGATCTCACGCAGGAAACCCTTCCTCGTGTCTTCCCGCTGTCAGACTCCAAGCTTCTTGTTCTCTCCTTCAAGCGCTCAAATAATGGATGATTGCTTCTCAATTACAGTAGCTTGCTCAAGGTGATGAAAACTTCAGTACGCGCAAGCTAGATGTGGAGAACACACAGGCGCAGCAAGAACTTTGTTCGCAAAGACTAGCACACAACTCTTTTTTTTTTCAGCGAACCCTTCTTCCACCCTTTTGTTTCTCCACTCAGCACCAGGTGATAGCATCTCCTGCAGCCTCCAGCTGCTTCCTTGCCAACGCCAGCTACCACTGAGCTCTTCCTGGACTTCCTGAGCTCCCCTCAGCCAAGCTCCAGTCAGCAGCTCCAGTCTGCAGCTCCGGCCGTTGCAACCTGAGATGGAAAACGGACAAACCTGCTCCAAGGAAAGCCTCCATTGACTTCTCCTTGAGTTTTTGAATCCTCCCCTGTCACCTGCAGCTTAATCAGAGTGTTAGAGCAGCATATCAAACAACATATCATATATCAGATGTTAAGCGCAGAGAATCGGATACGTTCAGACGTGATCGGTCACTAGACCGATCAGGCTAGGTCCAGACCGATCAAGCTCTGTCCTGATCGGTCCCCAACGCTCGATTAGAAATCACGATTTCTTTGGGACTCTCCTGGATTGATCACCAGACCGATCTCAGGTTGTGGGTCGATCACCCGACCGATCCACCCCTTTATCGGGCGATTTCTGAGATTCACAGTCCAGACCCCCTGATCGATCATAGGTCCGATCAGGTAGTGACCAGACCGATCAGGCTCCGTCTCGATCGATCATAGTGAGGAATCTGCGATGCTGGATCGTTCTCCAGAATGATCTGCACAGTGATCCTGATCGGTCACCAGACTGATCAGGAGCAGATCAGCAAGGGAATTCAACCTCATTATTTGCTCCCTGATCGGTCACCAGACCAATCAGGAGCCAAGCAATGGGTGAAATGCATACTCCCTGATCGGTCACTAGACCTATCAGCCATCGCTGGATCGGTCACCAGACCGATCCACGAAGGAGCACCGTGCCAACTCCCTGATCGGTCACCAGACCGATCCAGGGGCTCCAACCTAGCCCTCCAAGCTAGGGTTTCATCCATCTTAGCCCTCCAAGCTAAGGATTTTTCACCTAACCTTCCAAGTTGGGAATTTGCACCTAACCCTCCAAGTTAGGAAGTTTCACCTAGCCCTCCAAGTTAGGACTTTTCACCCAACTCTTCCGGATTAGGACTTTCCAAACCTAGCCCTCCAAGCTAGGACCTGACCCTCCAAGCCAGGAGTTTTTTACCTAATTCTCCAAGATGGGAATTTGCACCTAACCCTCCAAGTTAGGACTTTTCACCTAGCCCTCCAAGCTAGGACTTTTCACCCACCTCTTCCGAATTAGGACTTTTCACACACCTAGCCCTTCAAGCTAGGATTTTCAACACCTAACCCTCCAGGTTAGGATTTTCCAACACCTAGCCCTCCAAGCTAGGATTTTCCATACCATGCCTGATCCCCGATCAGGACTTAATCATAATCAATAATCATCCACCTAAACTAAAATCGGTGTCAACACCAAAACAACAATCAGGGCCAGACTGCATCAACAATCTCCCCCTTTTTGTTGTTTGACAATCCGATTTTAAGTTTAGCGATTCTCAATCAAGTTTTTCAAATTTAGAATCATAGAGGAATCCAAATCCTCCCCCTACAACATGATCATCCTAAACTTAACCAACCAACACTCTCCCCCTTTGTCGAACACCGAAAAGGGGTCTAGAAGGGTTGTTAAGTTTAAACCATACTCCCCCTCAACCCTAGGGGTATCCCAAAACAACAAAGGTTTGATTGAATTTTGATAGGCATATGAATACATATGACGAAAAGATATAGGCATGGCAAAACAAGCATATGTATCATATGAGCATGGCATCATAAGCATGAACATAGCTATGGATCAAATATGCAGAGAGCATAGCATCAACAAGAAGCATACTAAGGTAGAATAAAACATGCATCAAAGTCAAAAGGTCAAGCCATAAAACATCCAGAGAAATCCCACGATGCAAGACACATGCATTAAAATCTAGATACGTGTGGCACAAGACCACAATAACAAGTCATGGGGCATACATCCCAAAAGTCACACGGACCAAAAATGGCCAAGTACACAGATCATGAAAAGAGGCAACAGACATCGAAGCTCAAACATTAGCGGGGGGGGGGGGGGTCGTCATCGTGCATGAGGTCATCCATCGTGGCATTAGCAGACCCTGGTGCAGCACTACCCGAAGGGACATCCCTTGGAAATGTATGGCGGCGCCACTCTGCGTACCAAGTCTGCTGTAATGCCTAGACCCCAGAGACAGTAGACTGTACGCCGGTCAATCAGCGATCAAAGGAACGGAAATCCGAGCACGTCTCCTCCTGATGGATCTCCCTCAAATGAATATCCTCCTGGAGGGTACGATCTAGCTCGGAGATCTGCCATCGTAGATCTTGGTCAGGCTCATAGTCATACTCGGCGTCAGCAGTAGGAGCCTCATATAGTGCAACAGCCTCGGGTGGTGCCTGAAAATGTGGTGCCTCTCCAGGTAGGTCACCAAGTCCTCTCCCATCCTTCCATACTAAGGCCCCATCGCGCTCTCGAATAATAATGCCGGACTTGGCAAAAGCACGCCGACCTAGCCGACAATCCTGTTTGACCATGGGCACGGTCCTGCCTTTGGTGACATCAACACCAACTGACATAAGTCAGTCAGTGATGACATGACCAAATGGCATGTAGACAGTGCGACGGCTCGGCTCATGATAGGACAGGATGGACTGGAAGATGCTCTCCATGATATCGAAATCCATCCGGCGGTGCATGCCGTAGAGCATAAGACAGTGATAGGGTCGGATCTCAGTCAAAGGCTTTGAGGTGATGGGCAGGATGCAATTTGTGATTATCTTGAAAAGGATGTAGTCAACTGGAGCAAGTCGTAGGGCTGCAAAAGTAGGAAAATCTGGACCCAATTCATCAAGACCAGCCGGGCGGGGATGACCAAAGAAGTGCTGATAGATATCATCAGGAGTACTGTCCGCAAAAGGGGCCAGTAAAGGATCAGGAAGCTGAGGGTAGATCGAATACAGATTTGGTGATCGTTGACCACCCAAATATTCTACCAAGATCTCGTAAGAAAAGTCAAGGTTCCTCTTGGCGACTCGAGTGGTGAACTCGAAGCCTCCTTGAGGTCCCTGCTGAAGGTTGTTATAGAACTCTGAGACTAGGTCGTAATTGATGGTCCGTTCCAAGGAAAGAAGGAAGCCCAGGTTGTAAAACATGACTATGTCCATGACTGACGGACAATGTTCAGTCAGAAAAGGAATATCAATGGATCGGTAGGATAGTAATTTGAAAGTCCTCGACTGGAAGGCCTGTTCACAGGCTGCATTTGGGAACCGGGAGCTAAAAGAAGGCTGTGGCCTTCTGGAAGGGGCAGATGAAGAAGGGGTTTTCCCCCTCGAACTACACTCAGCAGCTTCCTTGCCCTTGGAAGATTTTCTAAAGATTGGAATAGACAAATATGATCAAGATAAGGTTAAACCCAATCAGAGAACGTGATCAAGACACAATGATTAACGGAACACAATTGGATTAAGAAATCAAGATTCGATCATAGAGTGATAATCATAAAGTGAAGCATTTGATCAAGAGGGTCACGGCCAAAAGTCACAGCCAAAACAAGGATCACGGCACAAAACATAGTTAGCCTCACAGCATAATCTATGAACTGATTTGAAAGGAAAACTGAGATAAAAACTTACTTAGGTGCCATTAGTGAAGTACTTGGAGGTTGGAAGAGTAAGCTTGCGCAGGAGAAGCCCTCGGCGCAAGATCGAGACGCTGAAAACTTGGAGCAAGTAGAGAACTTGCAGAGAACAGGGAGACGCCCGTAGAGACCTTCGCAAGAACTCACACGCACGAGAAGGAGGAATACGCAGGAACACTGTCGCTCAGGATGAAGAGGCACAAGTGGGAGGTTTCGGCGCTAGGGTTCGGCAAGGAGGGGTTTTGGTAGGAGTTAATCGGTTGGTGGATCGGTCCACCAACCAGACTTTAATGCATCTGAACGGATCACCGTTCAATCTGATAGCGCCCAGACCGATCAGGCTATAGCCTGATCGGACTGACCTGGGCTTGATCGGTCGGGTGACCGATCAGGTGCGTTCCTGATCGGTCGGCTGATCGATCAGGATACGAACAGTAGGGTTCGGAGAGAAACCTGTGAGCTCCCTGATCGGTCTGTGGACCGATCACCATGGGGTACCAGATCAGTCCGGGGACCGATCCAGGCTGGCTCAGTAAGGTTGATCAGAATTTCGTAAAGTCACTGATGCCCCTCTGAACAGTCTGTGGACCGATCGTTACAGGATGGAGCCAGATCGGTCCGGGGACCGATCAACCCTACGTCTGATCGGTCGAGTAACCGATCAGGGTTCCTGAAACTCCCAGATTCGATCAGAAACTTGCAGTTTTAGATTTTCAGAATTTTCCAATGAGATCTGATGAAGTTTATCGAACTTGGACATGATCTCATGACTAAAATTGATCCCTGAACAAGGATCAAAAGTCCTTATAGGTTCAACAATCACTTTGATCCATCCAAATGGAGTCAAACTCAATCAACAATCATTCAAGCAATTTCAACTAAGTTTGTATCAAATTCAAGTTTCCAATCAAGTTGCCTTGATTGGAATGTCCAAGTATGATCATGGAGCCATATCCATATATGTTATGCAATGGTTTTCCCCATACTTGGTCACTGAAGTGATTATTATCTCGTCAACTTAATTTCTCAAGGGATGCATTGACATTTTGAGAAATTGAGTTGATCCTAACATCTCACCCCATATCTAGCAAACAAAAACGTTTTGTTAAACCTTATAGTTCGTGTGAGATGTCCCCAAAGTTACCCAATTGTTTCCCAACAATTTCGAAATAATCATGAAGGGTTTGAATGCATTTCGAACTTCATGAAGCGCGACACATTCCCAACTCCCATCTTAGGAAACTAAATTCATTTTCGGGGAGTGGTTTAGTGAAAATGTCAGCTAGGTTTGATTTGGACTCTACATGTGAGAGTACAATTTCTCCCCTAGCCACATGATCTCTAATGAAGTGGTGACCCACCTCAATATGTTTGGTCCTAGAATGATGGACTGGGTTTTTAGTTAAGTTAATTGTGCTAATGTTATCACATAACACTTGCACACCCTTGTAACTCAATCCATAGTCCTCCAAAGTATGTATCATCCACAACAATTGTGATACGCTCTCTCCCATAGCAATATACTCTGCCTCAGTTGTGGAGAGAGCAACACAATGTTGCTTCCGACTTGACCAACTTACTAAGGACGAACCTAAGAATTGGCAACCACCACTTGTGCTCTTCCGGTCCAACTTACATCCAACGTAGTCAGAATCTGTATAGCCAATTAAATCAAATGATTCGGTACGGGGGTACCATAGACCGACTCCAATTGTGCCTTTGAGATACCTCAAAATTCGCTTAACAGCGATTAAGTGAGATTCCTTGGCACAAACTTGATACCTAGCGCACATACCTACAGCAAATAAAATATCCGGTCGACTAGCTGTGAGGTATAGGAAACTACCTATCATGCTTCGGTATTGAGTCAAATCAACGGGTTTACCACTCTCATCATTGTATAATCTAGTGTTTGTGGCCATGGGAGTGGTTACTTCTTTTGAATCACTCATATTGAATTTTCGAAGCATTTCTTGTATATACTTTGATTGGTGCACATGGATACCATCGCGAGTTTGCTTGATTTTAAGTCCAAGGAAGAAAGTCAACTCTCCCACTAGACTCATTTCAAACTCACTCTCCATGTGTCCAATGAACTCATTTAAATAGCCCTTATTGTTTGAGCCGTAAATTATGTCATCGACATATACTTGGGCTACAAAAATATTATCACCATCTCTTCGTAGAAATAGTGTAGGGTCTATTTGGCCTCTAACAAATCCCCTCTCAATTAGGAAGGTCGACAACCGCTCATACCAAGCCCGGGGTGCTTGTTTAAGGCCATAAAGTGCCTTTTTAAGCTTGAACATGTGGTTTGGAAATTCGGAACTCTCAAACCCCGGTGGTTGTTCGACGTAGACCTCTTCTCTTATTAGACCATTCAGAAAGGCTGATTTGACATCCATTTGGTATAATTTGAAGCCACGATGTGGTGCAAATGCAAGCATCAGTCGAATGAATTCTAATCGTGCCACGGGAGCATAGGTCTCATCATAATCAAGGCCTTCAACTTGACTATAGCCCTTGGCTACCAAGCATGCCTTGTTTCTAATGATTTCTCCCTTATGGTTCAATTTGTTTTTGAAGACCCATTTGGTTCCAATGATGGTGGTCTTCTTAGGTCTAGGGACTAAGTCCCAAACTTGACTTCTCTCAAATTGACCTAGTTCATCTTGCATTGCAATAATCCAATCGGGATCATTTAATGCTTCATCAATTTTTCTAGGTTCAATCTCGGAAATTAGGGCAACTTCATTAGCCTCATTCCAGAAGAATGATCTAGTTCTAACCCCATGATGGATGTCTCCAACAATTTGGTCTTGGGGATGACTAGAGTCTAATCTAGTTTGCCTTGGTGTTGGTGGTGCTTCGTGAATGGGCTCACTAGACCCAAGTTCAGCCTCCGGATCCGACTGATCTATGGGTTGTCTAGGCTCACCGTCATCGGATTCATCACCATCAATAACATTTGGACTTTCATTCAAACTTAGTCTCCTAAGTTCGAATTGGACTTCATCTTCTGGTTGACCATTGACTTTTGGAATTTCTTCAAAGACAACATCAGAAGATTCTTCAACTATTCTAGACTTCTTGTTGTAGACTCGATAGGCTTTACTAACCAGGGAGTACCCGACTAGTATCCCTTCATCAGCCTTCGCCGTGAACTTTCCAAGATGATCCTTGGTGTTTAGAATGAACACTTTACAACCAAACACCCGAAGATGTTTAACCGTAGGTGGTTTTCCAAACCAAAGTTCATGGGGAGTCTTCCCTAAAAACCTATGAATGAGGACCCGGTTTTGCACATAGCAAGCTGTATTTACAACTTCAGCCCATAAGTAACTCGGGAGTGAGTACTCATTAAGCATGCTTCGTGCTGCCTCTTGAAGTATACGGTTCTTCCTCTCTACAACACCATTTTGTTGTGGTGTTCTAGGAGTAGAGAACTCATGTCTATAACCCCTATCTTGACAAAACTCCAAAAACCTTTGATTTTGAAATTCACCTCCATGATCACTTCTAATTGTCTTAATTGTTAATGATTTTTCATTTTCTACCCTCCTACAAAAAGAAATGAAAACATCTAAGATTTGGTCCTTACATTTTAAAAAGTAAGTCCATGTATATCTAGTGAAATCATCAATGATCACAAAGTAATATTTACTTCCATTCAATGATATGATAGTACTACAATCAAATAGATCCATGTGAAGTAAATCTAATGCAGTAGAAGTATTTACAGCGCTTTTACCTTTATGTGCAGATTTTGTTTGCTTACCCATTTGACATGCATCACAAAGTTTATCTTTTTCATACTTGATGCTTGGTAAGCCACGAACTAACCCCTTGTTGGCCAACTTCCGGATGTTCTTCATGTTCACATGTGCTAGCCTCCGGTGCCAAAGGGTGGACTCTTCTTCTTTCGACATGAAACACTTAGCAGAAACATTAGTAGCACTTTTAAATGAAACTTGATAAATATTGTCTACTCTTGTTCCTACTAGTACCGTGTCCAAGGTGTCATGTTGTCTAACTAGACATTGACTTGGTTGGAAATCAATTGTGTAACCCGTGTCACACAATTGACTCACACTTAGGAGATTAAATTTCATCCCCTTGACTAGAAGGACATTTGAGATTCTAAGACATTCGGATATTTGAATGTCTCCTATTCCTATGACCTTAAGACTACCATTGTTACCAAATGAAACATTACCTCTACTTTTCTTGTGAAGTGTGGTAAACAATGATCTATCCCCGGTCATGTGTTTGGAGCATCCACTATCAACGAACCAAGTTGATAGATGCTCCCCCTCAATCATAACCTACACAATTCGAAAAATAGAAGTTCTAGGTACCCAAACCTTCGGACCTAAAGCATCAACTAAACAAGACTTAGGCACCCATGTCTTGACAACTTTTTTTTTAACCTTGGGTGTCCTAGATTGTCTCATATCAGTCCTAGACATCAAGGACACGAATGAAGGTTCTTTGGGTCGGTAACCAATACCGGCCCTATTGTAGACCACCCTTTGGGCATTCAAGATCATGTCTAGGGTCTTAGAGCTAGTTGAGAACTTCTCAAGAATATTCTTGAGTCTCTCAACTTCACTCTTTAATGATTTGTTTTCTTCTACTAGGGATTCATCATGCAAGTCATCTATTTCCTCAACCCTAGAGGATTTCATGTTTTCAACTTCAAGTTTCAATGATTTAATCTCATCTTCTAACAATTCAACATGCAAGTCATCAATGTTATCATCTCTAGATAATCTCAATTGATCAATTTCTAATTGCAAAGCTTTAACCTTATTTTTTGACTTCTTAAGCATACTAGTTAAACATGCAATTGCTCTATAACACTTTTCAAGTTCGGGAGAAGTTACCTCTTCATCATCCGAAGATGATGAAGCCGCGTTTGATGAGTTGGAAGATTCATCACTGCTTTCTTGATCTCCCAATGCCATGAGTGTCACATGCCTTGTGCTCTTCTCCACCTTCTCTTCATCGGATGAGCTTGAGGATGACTCATCCCAAGTGGCCTTCAAGGCCTTCTTCTTCTTCTTGAATTTTTCTTCTTTCTTTTTGGGTTTCTCCTCCTTCTTCTTTAGTTTCGGACATTCATTCTTGAAATGCCCTTTCCTACCACACTCAATGCAAGATGCATTAGTCTTATCAAGTTTAGCTTCACTAGAGTTACCTCTACTCTTGAAGCGTTGACCCCTTCTCATCATTCTTCTCACAAAATTCGCCATCTCGGAGGAAAAAGAGTCGCTGCCATCTTCCTCGGAATCGGACTCGGATTCGGAAGAGGATGAAGATGAAGAGACCTCCTTCTCCTTCTTCTTCTCCTTCTTCTTCTTGTTTGACCAGTCCCCTGCAACTAAAGCAATCCCCTTCTCCTTGGGGCCTTTGTTAGCTATTTCATGCAATTCCATCTCACAAAATAAGTCATCTAACTTTACAATGGATAGATCCTTGGAATCATTATAGGCATCCACCATGGATGACCACAAAGCATTCCTTGGAAAGGCTTTCAAGACATACCTCACAAGGTCGCGATTCTCGACCTTTTCATCAATCGAATGGAGCCCATTGAGGACTTCCTTGAACCGGCTATGAAGCTCACTTACCGATTCATTCTCCTTCATGGAGAGATTTTGGAGTTGGTTGAGGAACAAATCCCTCTTTGCGATTCTTGAGTCTCGGGTGCCCTCGTGAAGCTCAATGAGTTTGTTCCACAAGTCCTTTGCACTTGTGAAATGACCAACCTTGATGAGTTGGTCTTTGTTCATGCCACATTGTAGAGTGACAACCGCCTTCACATCGGCTTCACTTTTTCGAGTTTGTTCGGTAGTCCATCTCCACGACTCAAGTTCTTTTCCTTCATCATCCTTAGGAGGGATGAATCCCTCCTTCACCGCGAACCAAGTATTGATGTCCATCTTCAAGTAATACTCCATCTTTGATCTCCAATATTGAAAATCAGCGCCATCAAAGAAAGGAGGTCGGGTGGTGGAAAATCCTTCTATCAACGCCATCTTGTTGATAACTCTCGGATGCTAAGCCGTGAACAGAGCCCCAAGCTCTGATACCACTTGTTGGAACCCGGATGGCTAGAGAGGGGGGGGTGAATATAGCCAATCACTTTGATCTTTGGCACAAATCGAATTTCTGCACTCAACTTATCAGTAGCACAGCGGAAGAAATAATCACAGAGTAAGAAGAAAATAGAAAACGAAAGCAAAGCAGACACACTAGCAAGATCGCTAACAAGGAGGGTTTACAAGGTTCGGGGATAACTTGCCCCTACTCCTTGGCATGCCCTTAAGGTGGGCGATCCCTTGATCGTCGGCAGATCAAGCCCCGGTTAACACCGGATAGAAGACAATCTCCTTCTCGGTGGAGAAACCTCTCCACAGCATTTCAATCACAGATTTAAGATTAAGCACAAAGAAACAACAAGAAGGATCTTACTCAAGCACTTAGCAAAGACAAGAACACAGCAAGCTTTCCTGAGCTCCACCCAGCAGCGATCTCACGCAGGAAACCCTTCCTCGTGTCTTCCCGCTGTCAGACTCCAAGCTTCTTGTTCTCTCCTTCAAGGCTTAAGTAATGGATGATTGCTTCTCAATTGCAGTAGCTTGCTCAAGGTGATGAAAACTTCAGTACGCGCAAGCTAGATGTGGAGAACACACAGGCGCAGCAAGAACTTTGTTCGCAAAGACTAGCACACAACTCTTTTTTTTTCAGCGAACCCTTCTTCCACCCTTTTGTTTCTCCACTCAGCACCAGGTGACAGCATCTCCTGCAGCCTCCAGCTGCTTCCCTACCAACGCCAGCTACCACTGAGCCCTTCCAGGACTTCCTGAGCTCCCCTCAGCCAAGCTCCAGTCAGCAGCTCCAGTCTGCAGCTCCGGCCGTTGCAACCTGAGATGGAAAACGGACAAACCTGCTCCATGGAAAGCCTCCATTGACTTCTCCTTGAGTGATTGAATCCTCCCCTGTCACCTGCAGCTTAATCAGAGTGTTAGAGCAGCATATCAAACAGCATATCATATATCAGATGTTAAGCGCAGAGAATCGGATACGTTCAGATGCGATCAGAGCGTCTGACAGTGCATTTTGAATTAAAGTGATCGGTCACCGGACCGATCAGAGCTCCTCCTGATCGGTCACCAGACCGATCAAGTTGGGTCCAGACCGATCAGGCTCCGTCCTGATCGGTCCCCAACGCTCGATTAGAAATCGCGATTTCTTTGGGACTCTCCTGGATCGATCACCTGACCGATCCCAGGTTGTGGGTCGATCACCCGACCGATCCACCCCTTTATCGGGCGATTTCTGAGTTTCACACTCCAGACCCCCTGATCGATCACAGGATCGATCAGGTAGTGACCAGGCCGATCAGGCTCCATCCTGATCGATCATAGTGAGGAACCTGCGATGCTGGATCGTTCTCCAGAATGATCTGCACAGTGATCCTGATCGGTCACCAGACTGATCAGGAGCAGATCAGCAAGGGAACTCAACCTCACTGTTTGCTCCCTGATCGGTCACCAGACCGATCATGAGCCAAGCAATGGGTGAAACGCATACTCCCTGATCGGTCACCAGATCGATCAGTCATCGCTGGATCGGTCACCAGACCAATCCACGAAGGAGCACCGTGTCAACTCCCTGATCGGTCACCAGACCGATCCAGGGGCTCCAACCAATCCCTCCAAGCTAGGGTTTCATCCACCTTAGCCCTCCAAGCTAAGGATTTTTCACCTAACCTTCCAAGTTGGGAATTTGCACCTAACCCTCCATGTTAGGACTTTTCACCTAGCCCTCCAAGCTAGGACTTTTCAGCCAACTCTTCCGGATTAGGACTTTCCAAACCTAGCCCTATAAGCTAGGACCTGACCCTCCAAGCCAGGACTTTTTTACCTAATTCTCCAAGATGGGAATTTGCACATAACCCTCCAAGTTAGGACTTTTCACCTAGCCCTCCAAGCTAGGACTTTTCACCCACCTCTTCCGAATTAGGACTTTTCACACACCTAGCCCTTCAAGCTAGGATTTTCAACACCTAACCCTCCAGGTTAGGATTTTCCAACACCTAGACCTCCAAGCTAGGATTTTCCATACCATGCCTGATCCCCGATCAGGACTTAATCATAATCAATAATCATCCACCTAAACTAAAATCGGTGGCAACACCAAAATAACAATCAGGGTCAGGCTGCATCAACAAAAGGTGCTCCTTTTATAGGTGAACAGGACAGACACGCAGTCTATCTAGCCCCGCACCAGTCGACTGCCCCAGCCAACGGCTAGTTTTTGGGGTATACCAGTGGATTGCCCCAAGGGCAGTCGACTGGTCCGAGGCCGTAAATTTTCTATGGTTTTGGCAGTCGACTGCCACAAGGGCAGTCGACTGCCCTGCCTCACAGCTCAACTTCAGCCACTCCGGACCTTCTCCTTTGCGTTTGCCTTCAGGTCTGCTCCCTTTGGCTTGCCTCTTGAAGTCCTCTTCCTCTGGCTATCGTCCCTCGGATGCGCACGCAAGCCTTCCCTTGGCTTGCCTCCATGCCACCCTTCACGTGTGCCCTTGAAGTCCACTTCCTGGCTTGCCCTTGGAGCTCTCCTCCCTCAGCTCTCGTCCCTCGGATCTGTCCAACATGTGTGATTCTCCAAGTCCTACAACCTCAATCACACACATCAAATACAACATAGCACTCTAACCTTAAACATATTCAACCACACACACATCAAAACCATGATCTTCCAATCACTTAAGGGTCAATTGCCTCAACATTTCAGACTTGTACGAAAAACTGAAAGCTAATAACGAAAAAGAAATTCCCCCAACTCTTGTGGTGGATGCACCGATTTAGAGTGAACCAAGCTCTGATACCACTTGTAGGACAGATGCACATGAGAGGAGGGTGAATCATGTGAATTTTTAAAATAAATTTAGCTTTTTTGGACTTAATAAAAATCGAGTGCGCGACAAAAAATGAAATGAAGAAACACAAATCAAAGACACAGTTCAATTTTACTTGGTTCGGAGACTTCGATAACTCCTACTCTAAGGCCCAAGTCCCTTAGACCTTTCTGACAGGCAATCCACTAATCTTTCTACTGATAAATTCCCCGTAGAATAGTGGAATACAAGAAAAAGGAGCATTGTATTACCCTACACTGTCCTTAAGTGTATATATATGAATTTAGTACAACTAAAATCGTTATCAACACTTTTTGAATCTTCGGATGTGAGCGCTTGTGTATTGGTGTCGATCTTCCAGCAATGGTCAGACATAGTCGAGTCATAGTAGGGCCGCAACAAAAAGACTAGGAAGCACAATGATCGCTGGGGCTCAAGATAAAAGTGTAGAAGTTGTATTTCAGCCTCTGGTTGACTTTTGCTTTTATAGGGCAACTGAGGAGCCTCAGTTCCCAATTGAGGCGTCTTAGATTTGAAAACTCTCTGACGCACCTCGGCTACTATTCATCTGAGACTAATTTTACAGAGACAACCCTGCAAAACAATGTTAGTCTACAATAAATACACTGCAAAACAAAGTTAGCATAAGTATAGACCAGAAAAAATAGATTTAGTATTAAATAAACTCTGTCTTCTCAAAATCAAGATATTGTCAAAGGTCTCAGTTTAGAGCTCCAAAATAGTTCTAAGCTGGACCGCGCCTACAGTCCCAACGATGACTCGTCCTTTGCTCCTCCAGTGACTTGCCTTACTTACCTTGTACATATTTACTCGGCTCCTTAACCCACCAGGTCTTTTAGATAACTGGCGGACTAGCTGGACTTCATGTCAGGTTTCCATCAACCTGAGTTTCAGTCAATTTTCAGGCCTAGCGGACCCAACTAGACTTCCTGCCAAGACTCAACCACTCTGAACTTCAGCCTGGTGTTAGGTCCTAAGCCTTTCAATCCTACACACTCGGAAACAAGGTTAAACAATAACATATCTAACTTTAAACCTTTTATTATACATCAAAACATGAGTTTAACTGTTAGTGCAAACTGCACCAACAATATCTTCTACCGCTCTTTTATTTCTCCATCATTTACTAGTAGTTTGTTGCATTCATCTTTAAAACATCTTATTTGACAAAGATCTCTT
>JAGFNQ010000758.1:935366-981204 GCA_024364735.1 Boesenbergia rotunda
TAACACTTGAAGTGCAGAATTTCGTTAAGTGCTAAAAGTCCAAGTGTTTGGCTATATTCACCCCCCCACCCCTCTCTAGCCATCCGGTTTCCAACAGAAAGTACTAACCAGCCAAATTAAAACAAAAATAAAACAAAAACATTAATGTTATTAGCTTGGCCAGGATTTGTTCCCCCAACCTCAGCGTTGCATAACTGAAGCACTAACCAACAGCTCTACATCACATTCTATTTAAATTGGCACCAGTCGACTGCCTGAGGCGACAGAAACTTTCTGTGTCATTTTTCTGCTGGTCCCAGTCGACTAGTAACTGTCGTAGTCGACTGGTAGTTCTGAAATCTGAAAATTCAGATTCCAGAAACGTGCCAAGGTCGACATACTTTGTACCAAAAACACCACAAACTCATATTTGAGCTTACTAATAGGTATACAAGATTCTAAGCCATATTCTACATGTTTTCATGACATTAAAGCATACTTTAACCATTTCTAAGCATGAAATTAGAAACATGAACTTTGTATCAACTTGCTACTAAAACTAGGCATTGTTTCGGTCTAGATGCATCAATAGTAGCACTATAATATCAGAAATGGTTCCATGGCCTTAAACCATTCATTTTACTACTAATTAGCATGCACTTGGAATGTATCACCCAACATATCACATGTAGAAGCTAACACATTTCAAGTATAACTAGAAACATGCACTTGAATGTATCACTCAACATGACAAAGGTACTTAAGATGCGGAAAATAGTAAACATGACAAGGAACTAATTCATTCAACATTCTTAATAACATGTCCTCTTAATGCAAGTTCCAAGGTTCTTTCATTCCAAGTTTCCACCATCACACACTCCACATCATTCCTGTCGCTTCTGCAACTCCATTTTTTCTTTGCCCTAATCTGCAGTATAAGGAAAATGAAACTATAAGCATAAAGCTTAGTAAGTACCATCCTACTCACAAAACAATGCATATCTCGAAACTCATGCTTTTGAAAACACATATAGGAAAAACATATCATGCTTGTCATTTAATCTTGCTGAAACATATAATCTAAACAACTATCATGGCATACTCATCATACTAAGCACATGAACTAAATCATATTCTTATAACTAAATTCACATAGCATCCATAGAATCTAACTGAACTAAGCATGATCTTAAAACTGTTTTCACTTAGAGCTATTACTGAACTTTTGAAACTTATACATATAATAAGTGAAATTAATAATCATGCTGCTGTGGGCCCGGTAATGTGCTGCTAATGCGCGCATCCCTAAATAAATCCGAGGAAGCTAATCCGAACCCATTAGGGTACTACTACTAGGCAAACTAGGAGCCTAGGGGCAACTAGGAGCCCACCCATGGATGAACTAGAGTCCCAAGCACATGCCATAAAAAGTAAAATAGTTTCATAAATATTCTTTTCTTTTACCTTGCATCTACTAGGCAATCTAGAGCCTAGGGGCGATCTAGGAGCCCACCCAATGGACGAACTAGGGTCCATAAACATAAAGCAAGGGTAGCTAACTTCATAACATGCTAAAACTCATATTAGAGCTTCTTAACATTTTCTCGAGCACCTTGCGTGCCTAAAAACTTCCCTTTTTCATTTAAGGACACTTCCTAGGCACTCGACGGTGCGTCTAAACCCCAAACTAAAGGAGGAAGCACGTCCAGCCTATCTAGTGGTGCCCTTAAAATCGGTAGAGGAATTAAATCTGCACATATGGGCATAAACTTGCAATTATATAAACTAGGACAATCAATCATACGAACGAAGCTACTTATACCGCAGGTGAGGGATACTTACATCCTGCGCTTGTTCTTACAACTCTAGGGCGTAGGGTTTAGGGAGAGGGAAGGTCCTTGGAGTCTCGGAGAGGTTCTATCGACGAACTACTCCTTGAGACGATCCCCTAGCCTACCCTCCTTCTTGAAACCGCCCAACACAAGCCCTTGGACCTCTTCCTTAGTTTGCCGTGAGTGAGGGAGAGAAAGATTCGGGAGAGGGAGAGGAGAAATCGCCCAAGAGAGGAGAGGGTTCGGCGGTGACAAGTGAGGAAAAGTTTCAATAAAAAAAACTCTTAAGTTCCCTTTTATATTTATGGAGAAATTTAACTATCTTCACCTTATCTATCTTTTCCTCTAATCTCTTCCAATGAAAATAACCTCATCCCCCACTTGGTAAGCCTATTCTTCTTTAATGTAAAGGTTTAGGGGTCACGTTTTACTTAAATTTTTTTACCGTGCATTCTATTTTTATTCCTTTTTGCCTTATTTGTCCATGGAAAAATTCTATAAAAATATCCATAAATTTAGAATTAATTCTAGGATATTTCTAAAATTTATTTTGAGAATTTTCGAGCGTTACAACATTCTTTGTTGTTTTTCTTGTGTACGAGATTTTTTCCTTGGTACATTCTTTGTTGTTTTTTTGTGTACGAGATTTATCCTGAATGACCCATCAAGAATGGAACAGTATCCGTCCATCTTTATTCTCTGGAGAGAATTTCATATGCTAGAAAGGTCTAATGGAATCCCACCTGAAAGCCCATATGGATTTATGGATGATAATCCAAACGGGGTTAACATTACCTACAGAAGATGGAACATCAATTGCTTGGGATAAACTAGATGAACCAACACTAAGAAAAATCGAGACATTTGCCAAGGCAACAGTTAGCCTACAATACGGCCTGACCAAAGAAGAATTGAAGCGGGTTGGATCCTTCAATTGTGCCAAAGAGATTTGGGAGAGGCTAATCAACCTACACGAAGAGACTTCCGACATTTAGGTCATAGAAGGTGTACTGTTCGAATCATCGGATAAATCAGACGAAGAAGAACAAGCTCAAGTGAGTTACCTTGCACTCTCAATACAAGCACAAATAGCTGAGATAGAGTCTGGACCTGAATCCGAAGCTGAATTTGAACCAAAATTAAAACATGAGTCCAGATCCGAGATGGCTACAGTCAAGGGGGAGATTCCTAACAGGGATTTAAAAGGTAACATTGTAAATTCAAATTTCAAAAATCACATAATTTGTTTCAAATGCAAAGAAAGAGGGCACTACAAAAATAAGTGTCCTACTCGTATGATACGAACGACACCACCGACGACGACGAAGGAACTAGTTCCAGGAGGACGAAAGGACAAGAGTTTGTGGGATTGGTGGTGTCGATAGAGGGGGGTGAATATCGACTCGTATTCTTTTCCACGAATGCATGATCATTCATATTGTATCTTAGGTGAAACTCCTCAAAACTCCTTGGTAGAGATAGGAGGAAAAAATCGATCTGGGTTTCCCCATCAATTTTTGCTCCAAGGATTTCCATCTCCTTCAGCCAAGCCATCATTTTGAGGACATGTTCCCTCACGGGCATACCCTCAACCAAGATAGTTGTCATCAAGTTCTTCAAAACCTTATGCCTAGCGACTTGATTATTTTCCCCGAAGAGTTCATCGAGTTCGGATATTTTATTACTGGTAATGGAAGAAGTCTGATTTTGATGACTCTCAGTCGTCTCGTCTGCTTCTAGCCATTTCCTAAAATATTCAAACTCCTCTTTAGTGTTAATCTCGCTAGGTTTTTTGGCACAGAACTCGATAAGATCACTTTTGGGTTCCTCGGCAGTAGAGACAAAATCCATGTTTAATTCCCAATCCTTATCGTTAGGGACATTAAGTTGGTTTTCTCTTTGAATTAGGTCAAGTGGGTCTAGATCCATTTTAAAGCACCTGAGAATCATAACAATCACACACTTTAGATTACGAAAATAAATTGATACCTCAAAAACAATTTATTACAAAATCTACCAACACCTCAAAACACCGAGAATTTCACATGCCATGACGGTGTGGACGTATACGAATTCTACATTTGTGAGAGGAGGTTTTACCCATTAATTTTACTATCTTGTCATCCTAACTTTCTGACAAGTTAAATTAATAGTTGGTCCTCTTCGGCCCTACAAATAATAGCAGTGACTCCGATGGGGAGGATACTATTATTTGTATCTAAGTGTTTACCATTACATGACACTATGAAAAATTATTTTCGATTATGTGTCTTCCGATGGGGAAGTACACACACTCTTCAATAATTTCCTATAGTCTTTTCTGACCTAGTGATCCGCAGAACAAACCCATCCGATAGGGAGGAAGGTACTCAGAGCCGACGCGCAGACTTGTTCGCATCACTTATTAGATTGTAATGGAGGCCATGGGACCCTTAGGGTCCCTCTCCCACTTAGTTATTTACATTTGAGGTTTTTCACATGCACACACACAACAAGCACATAAACCAATAATAATAGTGCTATGAAAAAATCCTAGATTTTTCCAACTATTATGGCCTTGGTCTCCAATGCGTCTCCAGTGGTGTGGTCACCTTGTCCACTCCATCCTATCCATGCACAAGCCACCATGAAGGATTCCCCGAGCCGAGATGACTAGCTTACTTATTTACATCCTTTGATCCTATACTCCACAAAGGAGTGTACATGTCATCTAGATCAAAAGTAAATAAAAAACATGGCTAAACAAGTGCCATATTTAATTACAAAAATTAAATAACTTATCTAGCCTCGTCAACCCTGAGGATTCAATTAATACACATCAAAACACAATCAATCACATACATATCACATTAATGCCATAATAGTTGGAATCTATGCCTGCAACAAAAAGTTAGCCTATGCACATCCAAAAATTATCCAGCAAAAATAATGTACATGATAATGTGCAGAAAAATAACCAAATCCTAAACACACAAAATCGGAAACACAACTCTGATACCAATTGTAGGGTATGGCTTGGCGGTTTCCAAGACAACCATGGGGTCGTATCTGAGAGACCTCTCTATATCTACGGATTAAAATTTTAATCCGAATAGAGACCCATCCCTCTAATGACCGTCTCATCGTCGTGTTAATTAATCCAAGTTACAACTTAGCCAAAACTGAGGTTAAGGCCTTGTAACTTTCCGGATTAATTAACCACGGAAAAGACGACGATTTGGATCGCCGGTTTTTGTGTTTATCTTTGGGGTACAGTTAGTTAATTATTGTCTATGATAAGCAATCAAAATAATTAACAATCATACATAAAATGACGAGACAAAGCAACATAACACAATAAAACATAACAAAGGTAAAAAGGAGCTCGGGAGAGTTATACCTCGCTGTTTACCTCACAGTCTTCTACCTTATGACCCTCCCCTCCTGGACGTCATGTGGGTGACGATCTACCAAGATGCGGAGTCACCAAGGCACACTAATTAATCGCCTATCTTCTTCTTCCCTTTAGCCAACAAACCCTAGAACGGCGGTCTATACCACCGGCACCGTTGCTCCTCCTCCACCTTGCGCCGCCAGCTACAGAGGTCACCAAAGATCGCCGGCCACAAGATAGCTCCAGGAAGGGGCCAATGAAGAAGAAGAACCGGATGAAGATGAGGAAGCAATCCTCTTCTCCTTCCCTAAACCCGCCGCAAGTCCCTCCACCGCCGGCGCCACAAAGCTAAAGAAGCTTGCCGCCAGCTGAGCTCCGCAACTCCTTGGGTGATCACGGTGAAGAGAAGAGGAGCTTAGGAAGAGAACCAGGAGGAGAAAACTCCCCTTCAACCTCTCCCAATCTCTTCTTCTTGCTTCTTCACCGCCGGCGACCACCTCCACCGAGCGCCTCCTTCTCCTCTCCCCACGCCACCGGTTTCTCCCCTTTTCAAGTTGCTGTCGCGTTCCTCAAGAAGGAGACAAGTCCTCCTTGTCACCGACCACCACTTGGATCGAAAGGGTAGAACCAAAGGAGGAGAAGAAGAAGCTTCTTCTTCTTCTCTTGTGCGTGACCTAGGAGAGAGAGAAGGGAAGAGAGGCTAGGGTTTTGGTATGGATTAATTCCAAAATTAATCTGGGATTAATTAGCCTTGTATCATGACTCCTATGGGGTATTTATAGGGCTAAGGCAGGAACCATGAGGAGGAGTTGGTTCTTGGCCCGCTAATGGATCCAAACCCGATCCATTAATGGTGGTCCATTACACTAAAGGATCTCATTGTACTTCCTCACCAACCCCATATTTTCATATGAGCTCCACATATTACGAGTCGTCCATCTCCCAGTGTTTAAGATATCATATGTCCAATAATTAATTTAATTTATTGATAATTAAATTAATTATCCTCTTGATCCTTGATTAGTACCACTCAACTTTTTCATCATGCCGGACCATAGTCCACTTGCAAGATTTGACATGACGATCCTTTTGAGTTCACCAAGGGGGCATCATCATCCTGACTTACCAGGACACGGATTCCATCAATAATCAACAGAACATCATATTATTAATATTATCTCCCAACTTACCGAGTCTATCGATCTAACGGAATAGATCTCACCCATTGGTAAATCAAAGAAATAATAATTAATAATATATGTCCGTCATTATTTCGGGATTAAGAGATCATACTCCATAATATTATCGAGGTCTAATCCAATTTACTAAGTCAGTACAAAAATTGGATGACCTCTCTTTTGGTCTTACTCAATGTACACAAAGTATACTAGTGTAATTCTATGGTTAAGATAAACCACACCTAATTACACTACAACCATCCTGATAGTTTGTCTAACTCCATCTCGGTTGTGAGCCTCTTTCTTATACTTCGGCAAAGAACCTGATAACATGATCTTCTGTGTGACACCACACACTATGTTATCTACAATGCCAAGTACTAGACAATTTTGTGCATATACTAATATAAACATGCACGGTGTGATTTTTCGATTCTCTTTAAAATGTAGATGTATCCTAACCAAAAGCAAGACTTTTAGTATACATCCTATCATACTATACTTCTCTCTGCCAAACATCAAGTCCTGTTTGGCTCAGTCAAGATATGTTTAATCATTCTGCCAAACATCAAGTCTTATTTGCTTATCCCTTGGGCAAACTGACTAACCCTGGGTTCTCTGCCAAACATCAAATCTTGTTTGGCTACCCTTATTCTAACTGACCAAATCTCGATGTATTGTCACACATGTCAGATTTGGGTTTGATCACTCCGCCAAATATCAAGTCCTATTTGGCTAACCCTTGGTCAACCTGACCAACCTTAGGTACTAACTACTCTGCCAAATATCAGGTCCTGTTTGGCTAACCCTTTGGTCAAACTGATCAAACCTGGGTTTACCCCACCAAACATCAGGTCTTGTTTGTCTTAACCCTTGATCACTTTGACCAGACTATGGTATATTGTCAAACATCGAAATACTAGAGGTTGATTGTTCATGTTTGATGCTTTTTGCATCAACAGAGTCACATCCAATGCTTCAAGTGCCAGGAGTTTGGACATTACAAAGATGAATGCACAAATAGAAGAACCAAAGATTCAGAATAACCAACCGAATGGGTAAATTTACATTATATGAAAATCCAATTTTTATAATAGATGCTAATATCTTACCTAATCACTCTTGGTCAAATTTAGATATGGATGCATGCTCAAGTAACATAATTAAATCATGTGAATTAATTAATTCAAATTTCAGAAAATGAAGACAAAAAATTGAGATTTTGACAATTAAAATTGATAAATTAGAAAAATTAATTAATAATCTTGCTAACTTACAAAATCTAGAAATTTTCCCTCATTGTGACTTTACTTAAAGATGTTTTTTTAGTCATGCATTTACATAGAAATTATAAACACTATTTATATGATTAGATAATTTTTTTTGCATGCCTATAAAAAGTGTTTGATTGTCTGTCTATTTATTTTCTGTAAATTGTCATGCATAGGACTAGAAGTGGTTAAATAAGGATCTTACTTGATTGAAACTTACACAACCTAGTATTAGGGTGGGGCAAGATGATAGTATGTTAAGGAAGTCTGTCTAAGGAGTCAGGTAGGGTAAGACGTATCCTATTTGGTCTTTTTAGCTTGGTGAAACTAGTCGGACCTACCTCGCCACATCCTCAACTAGTTAGACTAAGGTTTCTCAAAGAGTAACTTGAAAATATGATTTCTTTAAAAGGCTTTGTCTAGGAAAGGGTCATTGCTCTGATAACCAAGAAGACCCCTGTGTCTCACCAAGAAGACCCCTATGTCTTGCCAAGACCGGGAAGTCAATTATTGAAATTTATTTTCAATTTACTACTTGTTAAACTTGAATCTAACTCAAGGTTCAATCAAATCATAGTTTTTAATTTAAATTTAAACATAAAATTTGACGCATCTCATAAAATAGATAAGGGTTCCCTATTTTGTCACTTAGAAATGGGTGAGATGCTTAGGAGCTAAAAAGGTTAATCCAACCCAACTAACTCGACACATCTAATTAATTTCACCTTTAATTTAATGAATTAATCAAATTTAAAATTTTACCTTATTTAAAATACTTAAATGTTGAAACTTAATTATTCAAATGTTTAAACTTAATTTTTCAAAATTTTAACTTAATAATTTTTTAAATGTTTAAACATAATTTTTCAAAATTTAAACTTAATAATTTTTTAGAATTTAAACATTAATAATTAATTTCAAAATTCAAAATTTAATTTCAAAATTCAACTTTTTCAAAATTCAAACATAACTTAATTTTTCAAAATTCAAATTTATCTTTTTAATTAATTTCAAAATCTTCAAAAATCAAATTTAACTTTTCAATCTAAGATTTAATTTTTCAAATCATTGTATTTAAACTTATTCATTAAATGCATTAGGTTTCTTTTATTTCACTTACCTGAAAATTACTTAATCTAATTTTTGTAAACATTTCTATACAAATAAATTCTTTTGGGCAATCAATTTATTTTCTTTTAAGAAAAATAAGTTTTATAAAAGTCACCTTAGGTTTCACTTAGAATTTGTTTGATTTCATTTTCACTTAGAAAAATGTCTACAGTCTGGGCTTTGATATTTACATATTTTTTCAGATTTAAGTTTTTTTAAAAATTTCTCTCGAAATTCATTTTGAACATAATTTTTCCCCTTTTCAGTTCTTTATATCTTTACCTTTTTCAAAAGGAGAGAGTAAATTTTTTTAAAAAAAATTGTTAAATCAAAGTATTTTTAAAAAGTTTTTTTTAAAAAATTAGTATTTTTTTAATATTTTGAAAACTTTTTCAAAGTTTTCTTTAAAAATCATCTCCTAAAAAATAAATATGCAAACTTTCAATATAATAGGAAGAGAATCATAATTTGATGGGGTGCATGTTTAAATATTCTTTAATTTGAAATATGTTCTATGTTTTGTAAAATTTTAAATTTTTTTAAAACTATGCTTTGGAAAGTTAGAAAACCTTTTAGTTAAAGCTATTATAAAAAAACAAACAAAAATAAAAATCATCTCACTCTCTCTTACTTTCAAAATCGTTATTTACTTTTGAATGCTAAGATTCAAATCATGCATGGACTCAAATGTGTATATTAACTTGGTTCAAATTCTATTTTTTCAGCATTAGTTCTTTGTTATTGCTTAATTATTTAAAAATTGTGTTACTTAGAACTTATCATAATTCTCGACATTATTTTACATAGAATTATTTTTGTTCAATAATTTTTTTTAATTATGTTTTCAAAACTCACAAGCTCTGATACTCAATTCTTTCACTTTCTCCTTAATCATTTTTTTTTTTTCAAAAAGGGGGACAATAGAGAAAAGTAAATATTCTTTCAAATATCTGTTGCAAATATTTTTTATATGAGCAATGAAAGGGAGAGTGAAAATGAGAGAGTGAAAACCATAGTGAATGATGTGGCATGACGTGACACTTTACATGCACACGTCCGATTATCGCTTGGACACCATCGGCGGCCTTTGGCCGCCGTCCCGAATCAAACTATACCCTGGGGGCCACGGTGAACCCATCGGAGATCGTGCATGCAAGGTGCCACGTCATTCACTATGGTTTTCACTCTCCCAATCATTATTCTTTTTATATATGGCAAAAGGGCAGAGAGAGGAAAAGCAGAAGAAAATTTTTTCTACAAATTTTTTTTCCAAGGGGCTTTTTCAAAAATCTACTTAGTACTTTATTTTTTTAATTGTTTTTTTTCAAAATGTACTTAGTACTTTGCTATTTCAAAAACTATATATTTGGAAAAGTTAAATTTTCATTCAATTGTACTCAGAGTTTTTCAATGTTTATACTTAGATTTTTTCAAAGTTTACTTATTTTCAAAAAGCCTTTCAAATTGAAGAATGCATAATTAAAAAAAAAGGGGCTTCACAGGAAGAGTTTCATATTAAGGGGGAGCTTCATGCATTTTCAAAATACTTAAAATAAAATTTTCAAAACATCCAATCAAAGTATTTTTCAAAAGTTTTGTAACATGTTTAAAATTTATGTTTGAAAACTATTTTTGGAAAAATTGTTAAATCCTTTACTTAATGTTATTTTGGAAAAACTCAAAAATCTCTCTTAGAAATTTTATTCTCCCATGTATGTTTTTGATATATGTCAAAGGGGGAGGAAAATGTCAAAGTTAAGTGTTTTATAACACAGTTATCCAGGGGGAGTATGAGAAATAAAGAGGAAACGCTATTTTGTTCAAAACTTCATTGGTTTTAAACTTTATTCTATTCAAAACTACATTGGTTTTAAACTTTTTTCTGTTCAATACTACATTGGTTTTAAATTTTATTTTGTTCAAAACTGTAATACTTCATTGGTTTTAAACTTTCTTTCTTAACTGTTATAATTTTTACTTAACTTTGAATTGTGTTGACATAAATCAAAAAGGGGAAGATTATTGGTGCCGGAAGCACCATATCGAACTTTGTTTTGATATTGGCAAAGGGTTCAATGTTGAGTATTATTGGTGATCTAATATGTTTCGTTAAGTGTGTAGGAAAGTTCTAATTTACCTAAGCACGAAGTCTTAACCTGTAGGGTTGAGCACGAAGTTCTAGTTGAGGACTGGACACGAAGTCCTAGCCGAGGGTTGGGCGCCAAAGACCTGACCGTGGGTTGGGCATGAAGACCTGGTTCAAGGAATTGGGCACGAAGTCCTGGTCAAGGACTTGGCACGAAGGCCTAATCCGGAAGATAGGATAAAAAACTTAGCCGAGTGAAGACTACGGATAGAAGTAGGGATGGGTCGAGGTACGGACGTCTCAAGATCCAGGAATTTCGGAGGCCAAGGAAAAGTCCAACCGGAGGAACCGGTTGACAAAAGGTAACTTCTCCAGAGTGGAGTAGGTGAGGATGTGTTCCCCGAAAGAGGGAATAGTAGATGTCGGTTAGACCTAGGATTTCATTTGAAATCCAAAGTCAGAACCAGACAGCTCTACCTGTCCTTCATTCATGCATTTACTATACTATTATTGTGTTCATAGACTAACCTTGATTGCAGGCTAAAGAAACCAGTTGGCTATGATCAAGGGCGCCAGAGAGGGCTTAGGTGCCCGTGAGCCAGGCGCCTGAGAGGTCTCAGGCGCCCGAGAACCTACGAGCTTGATAGGACTCAGGCGTCCAGAGGGGTTTTCTCAGGAGTTGGCAAAGCTGAGTTGCGGTCATTGGTTGGACGTGCCACATCAGCTCCCAGGTGGCCTAGTGCTCTTAGGCGCCCCAGAAGAGGATAAAATTTGGCCGAGTCAGCGGATAATGACACGGGCGAAACAATGACGTGGAGGGCGCCCCTATAGCCTCTTGGGCGCCCGAGTACTAGTATAAAAGGGGTTTCACCTCCTTGCTTCTAGACATCAATTCAAGCTCTTGAAATCTCAATGATAAAGCTTCCCTGCTCAAGTTCCCTGCACCCAAGAAGTTTAACATCGACGACACGCCACTTCTATAACGAAATTCTTTCTTTAAGTGTCGTTGGTATAATTTTTATTTCTGTACTTAATCATTATTCTTGTACTCCATTTATGAATTACAGTATTGCCCAACGAAAATGGTTAAAATGTGGGCCTTGGAGTAGGAGTCATCACAGACTCCGAACCAAGTAAAAAAACAAGAAACAAGGTATTAGCCATATTTTTGACTTATTTATTTCTGATACGTTGAATCTGATTCTTTGAAAAATACGTAATCGATATTTATCCCCCCCCCCCCCCCCCACTATCGATCACAACGATCACATAATCAATAATTCCATTTTACCTAAAGGCTTCCATTTATGGACTTAATTCTATGTGAGTCAAATAAGTCTAGATGAATTAGTTCAAGTATAAAATTAGTTTGGGTTTGATTGGTTGGTTTGTGGGTTGATTTAATTTGTTTTCCTTATTAGCAAACATTACAGATTGTTTACTATATAAGGTAATTTTGGTAATCCTCTAACTAAGCCATTAACTTGGATATGTTTCTAAAATGGGTGTATGAAAATCTTCTATGCGAAAGTCAAGTCTCCTCTTTTTGGGTTAGGAGACAGTTAATTGGGGGACTAGTTAGTTTGATCTGATAAATGTTATTGTGCTTGAGTCCCCTAAGTGTTATGTTTGGGTTGTCTGTGTGTTTGATTAGATCGAAACCTAACCTTATATCCTGTATCATACAATTTGCTAATACTAAGCAGGTTAAATATGAAATTCTCAACAAGTAATACCTTTTTAATAATGAAATCAGACTCAAGTTCAATATTACCTATGTCAATTACCTTGAGTTTGCCATTGTTTCCAAAGGCAATAGTTCCTAAGTTTTTGTATTTGAGGTCTGTAAACTTGGTGTGATCCCTAGTTATGTGTCTGGAGCACCCACAATCCAATATCCATTTTATTTCCTACACGTAAGTAGGAAGAAGTTAGGGCAATTTGAATTTGCAAAATTTTCTAAGTTAAAGTTATAAGGTAAAATTTAGTTAGTATTAATTAAGATTAAATTTAAAGATTAAATTTTTGTTAAGTTGAAATTAAGTTTTTAAATTAAAGTAAAAATTAATTAAATTTAAAGTTTTAAAATAAAATAAAAATTAATTATAGTTTAAGTTTTAAATTAAGGTAAAAATTAATTAAGGTTAAAGTTTTAATTAATTAAAGTTAAAGTTTTAATTAAGATAAAATTAATTGAAGTTAAGGTTTTTAATTAAGGTAAAAATTAATTAAAGTTTAATTTTTTAATTAAGGTAAAAATTAATTAAAGTTTAAAATTTTAATTAAGGTAAAATTAATTAAAGTTAAGGTTTTTAATTAAGGTAAAATAAATTGTGGTTAAAGTTTTTATTAATTAAAGTTAAAATTTTAATTTAGGCAAAATTAATTAAAGTTAAAGTTTTTAATTATGGTAAAATCAATTAAGGTTAAAGTTTTAATTAATGTAAAATTAATTAAGGTTAAAGTTTAGGTTTGAGTTTAATAATTTAGCAATCAATCAATTCAAATTTAGTTGTCCTTATACATCTCACCCGGTCTAAAATTATCAACCAAGATAGTCTTATAATTTTATAAGATGAGTTTGTTTATTATTCAGGGAGTTTTCTTAGCTTGATTTAGATTAAGTATAGCTTTGAATCTCTAAACGAACATCCTTGGATAAGTTCCCAGGCTATGGTGTGTTACCTGGACATCATTAGAGCTACCACGTACCTCAGTCAAAACTTTCCAATTAGGTTGTACCCAGAGGACTTAGTACTAGTCCTTAATCTTTATCAAGTTAAGATTGGGCCCTGATTTATCTAGCCCTAGGCACCCTTACGGGTATGAGTTTGTTTGGAGATGCCAACTAGTTTAGAGCCTCCCTCTGAATCATATATTGGGTATTTCTAGTTGATATAGTGAATGCCCTTTTTCTAAACATAAAATTGTTTTTGCCCTACTTACTTTGTTAGGTAAGCATTCGAGACTTACTCTTTCTTTTGGTTCTTTCGTGGGTGGGATAATGATATAAAAGATATATTAGTTGATCTTAATTTGTATCCAATTCCATATTTATTATATACTCCTTTTTGAGATCCAAGGATTAGGTCAATGTTCTTGGATCTTATTGTGAAGGCTTTTAGTAGATCCGTAAATTTTTGGATTTCACCTTTTAAGGTGGATTTTTCTTTTTCAAGTTTTTTGACTTGAACAAAATTTTCAACTTCACTTTGTTCAAGTGAGTTATTGGTATTAATTTGCTCCTTAAGATCTTGATTTTCCTTAAGAAGAAAGATAATCCTAGTTTTAGATGCAGATAATTTCTTATCTAAACATACTATAATCTTAAAGAATTTTGCATTAAGTAAATTTTGTACCTCAATCAAGCCTTCGGAGATAAGTGTAGACTCATGGTTTGACTCGTATTCAAACTCTCCATCTTGATCAGATTCTATCTAGGGTCTAGTTGTCATCAACGTGAGGTAGCTAGCTTGCCTTGTGGGTTCTTCATACGAGTCGTCCGAGAAGATCTCGTCCCAAGTTGCTTGAAGTGTCTTCTTTTTCCTTGTCTTCTTGAGTTGGTCTTCCTTCTTATTTGGGCATTTGTGCTTGAAGTGCCCCTTCTTGTTACATCTGAAACAGGTGATGCTGCTCTTGGGGCCATTTGTTGCTAGCTACATCACCTTCTATAGGCCCTTCTTAGTGAACTTTTTCTTCTTTCTAGTGAACAATTTTCTAACTAGGTTCACCAGATACTCTTCATCTTATGAGTCTGAGTGTGACTCGCTTGCAAACTTATCCTTGGTTCTGCTCCTTGACTTGGACTTCTTTGAAGTACCTGCAAACAGAGCCACACCATTCTCGACTAGTTTGGCGTTAATTTGCTGCTCATACAATTCTAATTCACAAAAGTGTTGATCTAGCTTAAGTTTAGAGAGATTCCTAGAAATTTTATAAGCATCTATTGGTGCCGGAAGCACCATATCGAACCTTATTTTGATATTAACAAAGAGTTCAAAGTTAAGTATTGTTTATGATCTAACATGTTATCTTGAGTGTATAGAAAAATCTTAGTTTACCTAGGCACTGAGTGTTGATCTATAGGATTGGGCACGAAGTCTTGGCCGAGGGCTGGACACCGAAGACCTAGTGATGAAAGCTGGCATGAAGACTTGACCGAGGGTTGGACACGAAGACCTGCCTGAGGGTTGGGCACGAAGACCTGACTAGGGGTTGTGCATCAAAGTGTTGATCCGGAAGATCAAGCAAAAGTCTTAGCTAAGAGAGGACAATGGACAGAAGTAGGGATAGGTCAAGCTATGAACGTCATGAGATCTGGAGTCATCAGAGGCCGAGCAGAAGTCCAACCGGAGGTGCCAATTAACAACAGATAACTTCTTCAGAGTGAAGTAGGTGAGGACGCGTTCCGCAGAAGAGAAAATAATAGACATCGGTCCAACCTAGGATTTTAGTTGAAACCTAAAAGTCAAGATCGGGCAACACTGGCTGTCCTTGCATAATTTTCCTTTGCATATTATCTGTTGTACTAACCCTGTGTTGTAGCTAAGTGAAATGTGACTGGTGACACAGACACCTGAGAGGGACTCGAGCACCCGAGCACACAAGCGCTCGAGAGGGACTCGGGCACCCGTGCACTTGTGACTCAGCCAGGGTTCGACTGAGTTGGAGCACACTGAGTGGAGTCTCTACGTTAGCAACACAAGCACCCGAGAGCAGTCAGGCGCCCGAGACAACATAAACCTTGGACCAAGCAAGGATACACGAGCGCCCATGAGGCCTATATGGGCTCTCGTATGCCCCTATATAAGGGTTATTCCACCAGAGACTCAGCATCAATTTTCTACATCACTTGTGCTCTCTCGCAATGATGAAATGCTAGACGCAATTTCCAGAGATGATGAAATGCTGCTCTAGCAATGACGCACTTTTCCTTCATTCTATTTGAAGCCAGTATTTCTTTTTGTTATTCTTGTACTTAAACATTGCATTCTTGTACATGTTTGTGAATTATAGAATTGCCTAAAGTAAATAGTTAAGGATCGTGGGCTTGTAGTAGGAGTTGTCACAGACTCCGAACCAAGTAAAAACAAATGGTATTAGCCGTGTTTTTTACTTTACATTCCACTGCATACTCACTTTTACTTTTATAAATATGAAACCTTTTTTGAAAGCGATAGTCACCCCCCTTTATCGCACTCTACGATCCCACAACATCTAAATAGATGCCCACAATGTGTTCCGAGGGAATGCATTGAGTGCATACCTTATCAAGTCCCGGTTCTCTGGTTGGATACCAACTACATATAGCCTATTCATTATGTCCTTGATCTGAGTGTGTAATTAGCTTGCCGTCTCTATACCCTGCATTTTTATATTAAATAATTTATTCAACAACAGGTCCTATTTTGTTACCTTTGCGTCACTGGTTCCTTCATGCAGCTCGATCAGCTTGTCCCAAAGTTCTTCACACTTTTAGTTGGACTGATTCGGTTCTGTTCTTACTTGGTTAGTCCGCACTGAAGAGTATTTTGGGCTTTGAACTCTACTTGTGCCTTTTTATTCATCCCCGTATTCCACATAACTGGTTTTAGTGAGAGATTTCCTCCTTCATCCATTGGAGGTGAGTATCTAGTCTGGATCGCGAACTACTGGTCCATATCAATCTTTAGATAGACCTCCATTCTCCCCTTCTAGTAGGAAAAGTCCTCCCCATTGAACATCAGGGGATGGATAGTGCTATAACCTTCACCATAGGCTATTTGGTTATCTAGTACACAAGAAATAAAAGAAATAAGGTCCCAAGACTAGGTCTTGGATTAGGAGTGTGGGAAGAGAGAACAAATAGAAAAGTGACTCGAGTGGTATTGCACCAACTTCGAGTAAAAACCAAACAGTGAAAAATCTGTATAAAAGAGGTAGTTATACCAATTTCAAATTTGTATGAAAAACTAAAAGCTGATAATGAAAAAGAAATTCCCCTGACTCTTGTGGTGGTTGCACTGATTTAGAGCGAACCAAGCTCTGATACCACTTGTAAGACAGATGCACGTGAGAGAAGGGTGAATCATGTGACTTTTAAAAATAAATTTAGCTTTTTTTGGACTTAATAAAAATCGAGTGTGTGACAAAAAAATAAAACGATGAAACACAAATCAAAGACACAGTTCGATTTTATTTGGTTCGGAGACTTCGATAACTCCTACTCTAAGACCCAAGTCCCTTGGACCTTTCTGACAGGCAATCCACTAATCTCTCTACTGGTAAATTCTCGGTAGAGTAGTGGAACACAAGAGAAAAGGAGCAATGTAATACCCTACACTGTCCTTAAGTGTTTATATATGAATTTAGAACAACTAAAATCGTTACCAACACTTTTTGAATCTTCGGATGTGAGCGCTTGTGCATTGGTGTTGATCTTCTAGCAATGGTCAGACATAGTATAGTAGGGTCGCAGTAAAAAGATGAGGAAGCACAATGATCGCTGGGGCTCAAGATAAAAGTGTAGAAGTTGTATTTCAGCCTCTGGTCGACTTTTGCTTTTATAGGGCAACTGAGGTGTCTCAGATTTGAAAACTCTATCCTCGACGCTTATCCACTCAGAGTCATCTTCAGCCATCTGAGGCGCCTCTGGACTGAACTAAGGCACCTCAGGTTCAATCTAACGCGCCTCAACTATTATTCATCCGAGACTAATTTTGCAGAAAACAACCCTGCAAAACAATGTTAGTCTACAATAAACTATACACTGCTAAACAAAGTTAGCACAAGTATAGACCAGAAAAAATAGACTTAGTATTAAATAAACTTTGTCTTCCCAAAATCAAGATATAGTCAAAGGTCTCAATTTAGATCTTCAAAATGGTTCTAAGTTGGACCGCGCCTACAGTCCCAACGATGACTCGTCCTTTGCTCCTCCAGTGACTTACCTTACTTACCTTGTACATATTTACTCAGCTCGTTAACCCACCATGTCTTTCAACCAACTGGCGGACCTAGCTAGACTTCATATCAGGTTTCCATCAACCTGAGTTTTAGTCAGTTTTCAAGCCCAGCGGACCCAATTAGACTTCCTGCCAGGACTCAACCACCTTGAACTTCAGCTTGGTGTCAGGTCCTAAGTCTTTCAATCCTAACACTCAGTAACAAAGTTAAACAATAACATATCTAACTTAACCCTTTTATTATACATCAAAACCTAAGTTTAACGATTAGTGCAAACTGCACCAACAATATCTTCCACAGCTCTTTTATTTCTTCATCATTTACTAGTAGTCTGTTGCATTCATCTTTAATATATCTTATTTGACTAAGATCTCTTATTTTCCTCTCCCTCACTTTAGCTATTTATAAATGTCTCTTTCCCCTAGCAACGATATTTTTTAGGCATCTAAAAATAAAAAATTGACTCCCAATTTCAGTGAATAATGGGTAGCTGAACTGATGAGTATAATAACACAATTTATTTAATATTTATAAACCTTTTTCCCTCAGAACAATGGTGCCGCAGTATTTTTTAGGCATCTAAAAATAAAAAAATCGACCCAATATCGATGAATTAATGGATAACTAGACTGATGAGTGTAAAAGCACAATTTATTTAATATTTATAAATCTTTTTCTCTCAAGACAATGGTGCAACGACATTTCCCAAACATTTAAAAATAAAGTACCGACTTCGGCAAATTAACAAATGACTGGGCTCGTGGGTATATTATTTTAAAAACATTTGCTCCCAGGGGCAATGGTGCAACGGTAGAGCGCCTTCTTATTTCTCAAGCTTCTAAGGATCGAGTCTCAACTTCAGCGAATTAACGAATGAATCTTCCTTAATAGACGGCTTGAAAGTACTTGGTGATAGTTTTAATGTGGACATCCAAGTCAAGTTAGGTCCTATTATGTTTTGATGTCTTGTGTCTAAGTGTATAGAAACTTAGGAGCACAAGAAGTCGAGTAAAAGATGCGGTGAGTGAGAATGAGTGCATAGGAAGGGAGCCGACGGGCTTGATGCATCTAAAAGATGAAAAGCTATGGAAGAGTACACTGGTGGAGCAAGAAAAACTTGTGCGACGTCCGAGATATGAGAAACCGGGGAGGGGGGTGTCTGCTCAAGGAGAAAGTTGAAAGATGGGTTCTAGTGAGCTGAACTTCAGACGATCATCGATCACCCAAAAGCGCCAGAAACCTAGTCAACAAGTCATTGACCAGGGTGGGGCTGAGGTATTTCAGGTGCTCAGAGTTAGGGGCGCTCGGAGTAGTTCCAGGTGTCATGACTCTGGGCTGCTCGGAGCTATTTCGAGAGCTCGAAATCGCCTGCCTTATCAAGAAAGAGCCATTATTCAGCAATTGCGAAGTGGATCAGAGTTGACCCAACTCCAGACACCCTGAGCAACTCAAGGCGCCCCAACCATACCACGTCAACAACAGATAACTCTTTCTAAGCTCTATTAATAAAGCCCTTTAAGCCCAGAATTAGAACAAAAATCATTGTATTCTCTTTTCTAATTCTATGATAAACTATTCGTGTTTTCAATGAGTGTAAGAGGTTGCTTGCCTTCAAGAAGAAGTAATTCTAGTAGAACTTTTATTGCCTTGAATAAACAACCACCCAGGTTGCAAACCAATTCAAAAGAAAGATATTAGGTTTTATTTTTCAAGGTTATTCACCCCCATCTAGCCAGACCAACGCCATCTTACAAATTGGTATCAAAGCGAAGTCACTTTAGAATAACTAACCGCCTTCTGAGGCAACAAAGAAATGGCTAGATCAAGTATTCACCTACCAAAGTTTCGAGGGAGTTCGCGCTTTGGAAGCGAAAAATGGAGGTATATTTTAAGACCAATTTTGATATTCTTCTTATAATTAAGTACAGTTTTGTAGTAGCTAAAGATCATAATAGAGAATCAAAGAAGGAGAATCTATAGAGCAAAAAGGAGCAGATCGAATCTGTGGCCAACGACAAAGCAGAGTTTCATCTGCTGAGCGTTTTGCCACCTCAAGAAGTCAACCAGATCGACAACTATGACTCTGCTAAGGAACTTTGGGAAAGTTCATGGAACTTAACAAAGGCGCCTCAGAAGTAAAGCTAACAAAGAGAGATAACCTCAGAAAATAACTCAGCAAACTTCAGCTTGAAGAAGGAGAGACAGTTGTTTAACTGTAAGACAAACTGAAGGAGTTGATGATGTGTCACCCGTAAGTGCACGGGAACCTCGTCAAGTAATAAAATATCAATCCATAGGAACTATTGATTAAGCACTAGTTAAGTCTATAAGGTAAACTATCTAGACGTCGCAAGGTTGGTTGTGATAGGGCTTCCTAGAAGAGGAGGAGAGATAAAGGAAGAAGTAGAGAGGAAGAAGAGAGAAGATCTTTGGCCTTGGGGAAGGAACGGATGAGTGGAATATAGGATTTTGGTTTCGATACAATGCTAGTTGATGTCCTATGTATTGTTCACATCCTAATATGTTCTTGTAGAGATCCTAACTATGTACCGATGTTTGCCCTACATAAGCGCACCGGAGTGCTTCCCCCTTTGGCATCAAATGCCACTAAGTAGAATAAGCCACCTAGTGAGTTCGGTTAAAGAATTACCCTTGTCATGGAGGGCTCCTCGGTCATACGACGCTAGACACTTCCTAACACAGGATAGGAAGAAACTCATTAAGTCATGTTAGCTAACCTCTTGTTAGGCATTGACCTCCATTTCGAGGTAGTGCCTAAGATGTCCAGTTAAAGGTAGCCCCTATCACTAAGGCTCCCCAGTCATACAATCTCGGATACTCCCTCAACAGACTAAACCCTCACAACTATAAGTATCTACCATTCACGCATTTCAATAAACATATGGTAGGCAACATACATATAAAATAAGCATAAACATTTCATTGAATAAGGAAAATGCATCAATACATAGTTCATGCAACATCATCACATTGTAACTACTCCCTACATCCTAAGATGGAGAATCTACTCTATTGAAATGGAGGATACAACAAGGAGATAAAATATTAAGCATCTGCTACCTAAAACAAGAGGGAGAAGGAGAAGAAATCTTATCCTTATAGCGTGGGTCTTCTTAAAGGATCTCCTTGCTTTGAGGGTGGATGGATCATTGAGGAGGCAGCGATGCTACTCCCTCCCCTAGAGGGGAGAACCCTTCCCCAAGGACTTAGGGCCAAACCTTAAGCCAAAAGGCTAAAGATCCCTCCTCCAGGAGAAAAACACCCTTTTATAATGGGGTGCATAGGAGGTGGCACAAGTCATGCCTTACCTTGGGAACTAGGGTACGACCGGCAGGCTACCAACATGGTACGACCCTGCCCCTTTTCAGTGAGGTCGACACAACCAAGGTACGGGTCGTACCGGATGGCATGGCAGTGTCGTGCTAGTTTTGGTGGCTCTAACACGACACAACCATGGGTCCTGGGCATCCTGGCACGGCCAAAGCATGAGCCATGACAAATGGCATGGCTCGACCGTGCACCTCTCGGTGAGAGGTGTATAGGTTGTGCCACCCCACACTGCTAGGTCGTGTGGGGACCTGCATAAGCTGGCTTGGCTAGTTTCGGCTCCCATTTCGCTTCATTTCCGCTCCAAGTTTGCTTCAAATTGCGTTCTATCATTGGAAACAAATAAAGAGCAGATCTCAAAATAAAAATAAGGAATAGTAGCAAAGTCATACAAAATAGGGTGTAATAAACTAAGTTATGAATGTAAAATACAAGTAGATGTGTTTCAAACAATGCATAAAACCATATATAATCTACGCACATTAGCTGATTACCGGACTTACCAACCTAAGAAAAAATGGTAACCAATCGAGACTCGTTCAGCTATACTCTTAATGCCTTCCCGAGGACTCTAGACAGGAGTTCAATCATCAACTTCTACTATATCTCTAAGGATCTTGAGGTAAGTACCTTAGAAAGTTTATTTTCGACCTTGGAATTACACTAAATCGATGTGCAAGACTAAGAAATAGAAAAGAACATCCAAGTAATAATTTAGCATTGAAAGCCCAAAAAGACGAATCCAACTCAAATACATCTCCCAACGAGGATGAGAAAGAATACATGGTAAGGGAATTTTCAAAATTATTAAAATCTAATAATTGTAATAAGTTACCAGCAATGAAGCTACTTTGAAGGAAAAGAAAGGTTCGATGCTATAACTGCTAAGAAGAAGGACATATTAAGGATAACTGCCCTAAGCTAAAAAAGCAAGGAGAAAGTAAAAGACAAGGAAAAATAAAGACGGAACAAGCATAAGAACGTTAAAGCGACGTGGAGCGAGTTATCATACTCGGAGTCTGAGCTGGAGGACTATGCCAGACTTGTGCTAATTGCAAGCTATCCAGGAGAAGACAATGAAAGCTCATCCGAAATGTGAATCGAGAGTATCGATGAACGGGGAGAGTCAGATTACGAATCTGACATGGTGAGGTACGTAATCTCCCTCCTAATCAATTATATGATGCTATTCATGTAGGGATCTCTAGGTGAAAAACATTTAACAATGCAGTAGAAAATTGAGATCCCTTCGAATGATCCATACGAAAAAAAATCATACAAAGTTGGATCTATCTAACTAAGACTTTTGTTGTATGCCCTTCGATTATCCCGCTCGTCCTATGTTTGCCAGATCTCTTGCACATTCAAGTGTCCGTGCCTCTAGTAGTATCCACACGAACACGATTTACGCTTTGGAGAAGAACTACCTTAGTTGTGCTAGCAACATGGGATGACTCACAAAACACCAAAACCCCAAGTGAGAGTTTCGGCCAAGAGGGAGAGGGAGGAGGAAGAAGAAGCATGACCTCTAATCTCATCACAAGAGATCCTTTTATAGTCATCCAAGTGAAGATGAAGCTAGAATGAATGCCAATAAAGCTCAATGAATATCTTGATATTCAATTTGGTTTTTGCATCTTCTCTTCATCTAATGAAGAGAATAATGTGGGATTTGTGGCATCGATAGAGAAAGGGTGAATATCGACTTCCGTTTACTTTCATCTTCGAGTCGTTCATTCGTTCAACTTCGTAATAGAGTTGTTAGTAGCACAGCGGAATAAAATAAATAAATAGAAAGCAAACACAGGTGACATGCGAGATTTATTTACTTGGTTCCTAACCCCCAGGGTCAGTTCACGGCGTGAGTCCACTAATGGTCTCCATTCGAGAATGTCTAGAGGCAGAGAAAATCCATCTTATAGTTCAATATTACAAGCAAAAGATAATTGAAATTAAGTACAACTTGTAATTATAAAAACAAACCAAAATGGATCGGAGATCTCGGCCAATCCGGAAGTCTGAAGCGCTGCGCACTTCTTCCTGGAATCTCCTTTGTCATAGGGTTTCGCCTTAGCACTTTTACTTCACAGAAAGTGAGTAATAGGATGAAGAATTTGATGCTCTGAATCCTTGGCTTGAATCCCCATATATATAGTGTAGGATCAAGACTGAGCGATAGAGGGGGGGGAGTATCGCTTCGCAAAAACTTCGGATTTAACACTTAAATTACTAAGCGATAAAGTACACAACGGAAGTTAGAGAGATAGAGCAGCGGAAATACACAACAAATCACAATTGCTAACTCGAGATGGTTTTAGTTGCTTTGGAGTCTTGACCGACTCTTACTAAAAGGCCCACGATCCTTAATCGTTTACTTTGGGCGTCACTAAAAATCGCATGAATGTTTACAATTTACAAACTGAAGTGTGCAATAAGAAATGAACAATAATACCAACTCCTGGAGTGTGAGAACAGGTCTTCGTTCGGAGAGTCGGACGACATTTTGGAGTTGTCTGAACTTTGGTCGCGCAGCACACAGAAGAAGAAAGTGATCGCAGTGATTGAATTAATATTCTAGACTGCTACACTCGACCCCTTTTTATACTACTTACTCAGGTGCCTAAAAGGCCATTCAGCCGCCCTAGTCACAGCAGATCAGGTAGAAACTTTATCTGCTACATAGTCAAACTCTATTCTGGTCAGGCGCCTGAGTCCCTTTCAGGTGCCTAAGTTTGACGTGGGTCCTCCACTCAATACTCGCCATGTCAGTCTAACCGTTGCGCTAGCTCATCCTCCATCTGCTAGCTTTCAGGCGCCTGAGTCCCATTCAGGCGCTCCAGTCAAACTGCTTTAACTTTTTTAGCTGCAACATGGGTTGGTTCCATACATCCAATAATATATAAATAAAGCACATGTATGAATCAAAGTCAGTGTTGTCTTGGTCCTAACTTTCAAGTTTCATCCGAAACCCTAGGTCGGATCGACGCCTACTGTTCCCTCACCGGGGAACGCATCCGCACCTACTCCTCTTAGGTGTGTTTACCTGTTGTCACTCAAAACCTCTGGTTAGACTTTTTCTCGGCCTCCGAAAACCCGAAACTCGAGGACGTTCAACCTCAACCCGTCTCGACTCCTGTCCGCGATCCCCGCTCGGCAAAGTCTTTTGCTTGGTCCCCCAGACCAAGTCTTCATGCTCGACTTCACTCGCCAAGTCTTCGTTGCCCGATCCCCGACCAGGACTTCATGCTCAACCATGCAGGTCAAGACTTCTTGCCTAGCTTACCTAGGACATTCCTGCAATCTCAACAACTTCATCAAATCACCAATAATATTTAAATTTGAACCCTTTGCCAATATCAAAATAAGGATCGATATGGTGCTTCCGGCACCAACATATAGGTCACTAGGGCGCCCGTGTGCCTATAGGGGCGCCCTCCATGTGATCGAATCTAATCAACTCGGTGCGAATACGACACAGGGATAAAAACCAGTGGAAATACTTGAGGGTGCCCCCACGACGTTGAGGGCGCCCAGGTTATGGGGGCGTCTGGGTGCCTTGGGGGCACCCAGGTTACTCGGGCGACCGAGTTCAATTGGGGCACCCAGAAGCCCCTGACATAGAGTTCATTCACTTGCATTTGATCTCCTATCTTGCCTCCAGCTCCAGGTTCCTGCAAGACAAACAAACACAAGACAAATAAACAATCCTAAGCCTTAGTTCTGTAAGTCTACCTGACCTACTAGGCTTTTGCTTGGAGTCAACTCTCCACGACTTTACTACCTAAGGTCAACTCCTTAGGGTTTCCCAATGCTTAGCCTCACTCACTAGGACTTCACCTTGCCTGGCTTCACTCACCAGGACTTTTACCCAACTTCACTCACCAAGATTTTGTGCCCGATCATTGACCAAGACTTCGTGCATAATTCCTCAAATCAGGACTTCGATGCCCAACCCTCAGCCAGGTCTTCGTGCCCAATTCCTTGAACCAGGACTTCGTACCCAACCCTCGGCTAGGTCTTCGTGCTCAATTCCCTGAACCAGGACTTCGTGCCCACCTTCACACACCAGGTCTTCGGTGCCTTGACAAAGACTTCTTTGCTAGTCATCTGATCGTGACTAGACTTCTTTCTGCTAAACATCAAGTCCTGTTTGGCTTAGTCCTTGGTCTAACCGACCAGATCTAGGTTTAGTTACTCTGTCAAACATCAAATCCTGTTTGGCTTAACCCTTGGTCAAACTGAGTAACCCTAGGTGTTAATCACTCTGCCAAACATTAGGTCCTGTTTGGCTTAACCCTTGGTCATATTGACCAACCTTGGGTGCAAATCACTCTGCCAAACATCAGGTCCTGTTTGGCTAACCTTTTGGTCAAACTGATCAAACCTGGGTTAAACCTACCAAACATCAAATCTTGTTTGGCTTAACCCTTGATCACTCTACCAAACATCAGGTCTTGTTTGGCTTACCCTTTGGTCAAGCTAAGCAAACTTGGATTTATCCTACCAAACATCAAGTCTTGTTTGGCTTAACCCTTGATCAGACTAACCAGACCTTGATATATTGTCAAACATCAAAATATTACAAGTTGATTGTTCTTGTCTGATGCTTTATACACCAATAATCTCCCCCTTTTGATGTTTGACAATAATCTTAAGTTAGATTTAGGTCTAAGGGTTTTAGGTCAATACTTGGGAGACACAAAAAATTTCTAACTTAAAGTACTCTCTCCCCCTTTGACACACATCAAAAAAATAAGCCAACAAAAATACAAAGTATAAGATTTGCACCAACAATATGATTTTCAAAAATACTTATGAGTTTTTAATAAAAGGTGTGATTTTCAAAAACCTTTTTATGAAAAAAAAAATCTAAGCACTCATTTGTTATGAAAATATTTTAAGGAAAGTTTAGTACTTGAAAAAAAATTGAAAAATAAATACTTTGTTGATTTGGACTGCCCTAAATTTGACACAATCCTAAGAATCTTGTTTTCCACAAGAAGATTTCTTATATGTCTTAGAGATTTTCCAATTAAAATAAAGTATTTTTAATTTGTATTTAATTTAAAAGAAACAAGTTTCTTAGTTTGGATTCCTCCCCAATCTGACACAATCATAAGAAACCTTGTTAACTACAAGAAAAATTTCTCTTGTGTCTTAGAGATTTTCCAATCAAAATAGAAGATTTTCAATATGTATTTAATTTTTGAAAATAATAGCTTTCTTAGTTTGGATCCCTCTCCAATCTGATACAATCCTAGGAGACCTTGTTAACTAGAGGATTTGTCTAGAGGATTTTCAATAATGTCTTCAGAGACTTTAGTGTTGACCTAGAGGATTTGTGTCTAAGTGTAGGTCAAACTATTTTAAAAAAGATATATCAGTTTTTGAACACTATTTATAAATACACACAATCATGTATGAAATTTATTAAAACATTATTATGTTTAAATTATTATTCTGAAAATAGGTTTTTAAGAAAATATTCTAAGAATTTTTGAAAATATTTATCAATTAATTAATCTTTATCATCTCACCCATTCTAAGTGTCGCAATACAAACAAGCATGGTAGCCTTATGGGTAATTGTGAGATGCTTGATTAAATTTTTTTCAATTTAATTTTATAGATTATTTGACCCCAGAGGCAACTGAGGTGCCTCAGTTGACTATTTGGTCAAAGTCAACATTCACATTGACTTTTTCATCTTTCGTTAGCGTGGGTGTTTTTTGACCATCCAGAGTTGAGCTCACCTGAACCTGACTCTTGCCTTCTCCTTGAATGGGCTTCCTCCTCGACTTCTCATCCCTCGGACGTCACGCATGTCCTTCTCATCGACCGGTGTACTCTTCCGTAGCCTTTGCGTCCCTCGGATACACCAAGCCCTTCAGTTGCCTTCCTCGTACCATCCTTCTCATCTACTGCATCTTCCACTCGACTTCTTGTACTCTTAAGCTCTTGTACACTTAGACACAAGAATCAAAAACACAGAACCTAACTTGACTTGGTTGATCACATCAAAATCAACCCGGGATACTTACATCCTACACCTGCAAACTTGACGCAATAACTGGTTATATCACAATTAATTTAACTTTAACTTTAATCATGTATCAAAACCCTGGGCTATATATTGTACACCTAGTACCAACATTGACGGGGTCATATAGAAGCCAGGTATAACTAAGCTTGGTCAATGTAAGAGCTATGTGGCATGCTTTAGGACTTAGTTAACACATGGTATCCAGGACTTTGTCAACATAAATATCCAGGTATTAGTCGATCCAACTTCCTGACTTTCTGGCTCCTTTACTTCCTAACTCGCCGAGCTATCAAGTTCTCAACTTGCCGAGCTGTCGACTTCCAGAACCAAACAACCTCATCGATTTCTCAACTTTCAAACTTCTCGACTCACTGAGTTGCCGACTTCTCGATTCGCCGAGCTATGGACCTCCCAAATTGGACAGACTCATCGAGTTCCAGAATCATACAGACTCATCGACCTCCAAAATCGGACAAACTCGTTGACTTCCTGACTCTCGGCATGCGAAGGGACACAACAAGTGAAGGGGCATGGTGGTTATTTCAACACCCTTCAATGGGATGTATCCTTTGGCTTTCTCTCTAAGTGGTGTTCCTTAGACTTCTCTCCCTATATAAGGTAAAGGGAGGGAGACTTTAGAGGGGAAAAAAAGAATTACCATCTCATATGTTCTACTATTCTCTCTATGATCTCATTTACCTTACTGTATTTCTTATCAATTTTCATCTTAATACTATTTTTTGGGCTTCCTAATGACTTGGCATCGAAGAGACCTCATCAAGATAACTCCCGGTGAGCCATATGATGCATGTTATTATTCACGAGAATTGATCACATCCCACCCGAAGCTCATTTTGATAAGCTGACTAGACTCGACAAAAGTTAACCAAGATCATTTTGTCAAGAAGTTGACACATCTCTCATTGTCAGACCAAAACATATATAATTACTTATATTCCAATATTTTAATGGGTAAAATTCAAGATGGTGTCTTTTTTCTCCAAAACATCAAAGAGGTGCCTTATCTTACTGTTCAGCCATGTATAAATTTAATTACCCTCCAATACATTATCTCTTGCATAAATCTCCCATCTTGTAGCTGCTACAATGTGAATGATGGATTCTCCGACTTTCTAATTTTTTCCCTTTACCACTCTACTTCTCTATATATTTGATTTTGTTCATTATAATTTTTTCACCTTTATTTTTTGAAATTTTGTTGATGGTGTATTTATTTGGATGCAAAATATATAAGAAAATCTCACTTTGATCTGCATAGTCAATCTTAATCGACAATACGAATTTTGTAGGATCAATGCACGTGCAAGGGGTGTGAATCATGTGAATTTTAAAACTTTCAGCTTTTTAGAAAATCAGTGCATAGCGAATAATTAACTTAAATAAGAAAACACGATAAAAATAAACACAGGTGTTTTTATGTGGTTCAATGCCTTCAACGACTCCTACTTCAATACCCAAGTCCCTTCGACCTTTTCTATAGATAATCCACCAATATTCTCATCCAAGAAACATTCGAAAGAGTAATCGAGTACAAGTACTAGGAAAGTGTAACACCCTACACTTTCCTTTGCAGTTGAGTTAAATATGTAGGACAGTAAAAGTTACCAACTCTAAGATAGAGTAAGTGATTGAGCTCGAGTGTTAGAGTCGATCTGCTGGAAGCATTTGAGTGTAGTGGAGTAGTAGTATAGTAGTAGCATAAGACCGTCGCAGCAAAATGATCGAAGAGGTTCAAGTAGTAATTCACTTTGAAAGCTTTCCCAAACACCCTTTATAAAGGCTGTTGAGGGCATCCTAGTTCCCAACTAGGGCACCTCAGTTGGCAAATTTGATTAGATGTGCAACATGTGCACTTTATCTACATGAAGGCATCTCAAGTCTGATTTGAGATGCCTTAGATGTGGGATCATAGAAAGCGATAGAAGGGGAGTAAATATCATTTTTTGAAAAATTTGGATATGAATAAGAGTTTACACAACGGAAAAGATAAGTGCAAAAACAATCGCTAACACGTTTATTTTTACTTGGTTCGGAGTCTGTGATGGCTAATACTCAGGTCCACGGTCCTTAATTGTTTACTTTGGAAAATTCTATATGGCATGAATGAGTACAAAAATGTGATGTTAAGTATAAGAAAAAGAATAGAATACCAACAGCTTTTAACTGAAATGTAAAAGGAGCACATCATTGTCGAAGAAGCGTTTCGTCGTTTCTGGACTGTTCGTGCAACACACTTGAGCACAAATGATGTAGAAGTTAATGTTCAAAGTCTGTGGTCGAACCCCCTTATAAAGGGTCATACAGGCACCCGAGTGCCTATTGGAGCACCCCTAATGTTGCAATCTAGCCGCGTCCTAATCCGCTGCCTGGTCAAATTTTATCCTTCTCGAGTGCCTGAGAGCCTCTAGGGCACTTGTGTTGCTGATGTAGCGACTCCAACCAGCTCACACCAACTCAGCCTTGCCCAAGCTGAGCCACACGTATAGGGGCACCCGAGACCTCTCGGGCACCAGTGTTCCCTAGCGCCCGAGACCTCTTGGGCGTCTATATTCTCAGGCACCCGAGTCCTATTTGGCTCTTGAGATGCGGCCAATCTTTAAGTTCCTTAGTTACAACACAAGGTTAATCCAAACACAAATAATATGTAGAGTGAATGCATGTACAACAACCTATCTGTCCAATCCTGACTTTGGATTTCAACTGAAACCCTAGGTCAAACCGACGCCAACTGTTCCCTCTTCCGGGGAATGGACCTCCACCTATTCCACTCTGGAGAAGTTACCTATTGCTAACCAACTCCTCCAATTGGACTTTGGCTTGACCTCTGAAGATTTCAGATCTCGAGACATTCGTACCTCGACCCATTCCTGCTTCTGTCTATTGTTCTCGCTTGGCTAAGACTCCTGCCTGATCTTCCGAATCAGCACTTTGGTGCCCGACCCCCTGTCAGGTCTTTGTGTTCGGTCTTCCAAACCAAGTCTTCGTACTCAACCCTACAGGTCAAGACTTCGTGCCTAGTTACACTAGGACTTTCTTGTACACTTAATGCAACACGTTAGATCCAAATACATACTTAACTTTGAACCCTTTGCCATTATCAAAACCAGATTCGATCTAGTGCTTCCGGTACCAACAATCTCCCCTTTTTAATTTATGACAACCCAGTTCAAAAGTTAAGTTAAAACAATAAGTTAAGCAAGTTTTAAAGTAGCAAAATAAACATTGTACAACCAAGGTAAGAGAAATTTCAAAGTATTTAAGAAAGCTAAATCAGATTAAGTTCAAAGTAAGAAAATTTGCAAAGCACCTCCTTGATAAGTTTTTGAAAAATTCATGAAGCTCCCCCTTGATATGTTATTCTCCCCCTGAGCTTTTGAAAGATGAAAGATGTACATTTTCAACAAGTAAAGTTGGTTCCAAAAAACTTTGAAAAATCCCTTTGAAGATAGAATTTTGAGAAACTATTTTGAAAAACTCTAACTAAATTTTGAAAAAAAAACTTTTTCTTTCTCTCCCCCGCCCCCCCCCCCCCCTCTTCTCCCCTTGAAAATAAAATTTTGAAAAGTAAAGTACTTTGAAAATGTAGGAGTTTTGAAAAGTCCTTTTAAAAAACTCTTTTGCGACTTAAATTTTTTTTCCTTTTTAACTTTTCCTTTCTTTCCCCCTTTGACATATATCAAAAAAATATTTTGGTTAAGGGAAAAAAACTTTTAGAAAAAGAATTTAGGCATCAGAGCTCGTAATAATTTTTGAAATGCAAATAAATCATACTAAGTGAGTTTTGAGAAAATAATGTTAAGTAAATTTTGAAAAATTTTAAGTGAGGCAAGTCAATAATACTAAGTAAATTTTGAAGAAAAAAAATAATTTAAGTGAGTTAAGTAAATTTTGAAAAAAAATTATGTAAAGTAACTAAATACTGCTAAGTATAAATTGAACAACTATTCTAAATGAAGTAGATAATTAATGCTAAGTAAAATCATGTTAGGTAATGCTAAGTAAATAAACTAAAAAAATTAAGTTTTAGAACCAATTTGATTCACCCATTTGAGTCCAAGCATGATTTGAGTCCAAGAATGAAAAAGTAAACAAGCAACAATTTTGAAAAATAATTTAAATAACAAGAAAACAAGAATAATATAAATCCTCGTACCCCTGTGTAACCTAGTTTGTTACTTACTGACTGTTATAAAATAATAGCTTTTACTTATGTTAGTTAAGTTAAGTAGTCTGATCAAGTTAGATCTGTTAAGCTTGATTACTTAACTTGATTGTTGTTCAATTGTATTTATTACCCCAACTACTTTTGATGCTCTGACTTAAAGCATCTTGAGTTAAATCATAGGCCTAAGCATTTCAACCCAATCTAAGTTGTCAAGTAAGGTATCCCTAATATGCTTGTGAGATGCTAACTTCTAAATCTATAGGAGCATGCAAACTAGGGGTTAAATCTAAGCTAAGTCTATAATGAAGAAATCCTTAGTTTTGAGGGGGATAAATTTTTAAAAACTAAGTCGAAAAATAGAGTAACCCCATTTTAAAATTTAGAATAAAATATGTTTTTTGAAAAACAAAAACATGATTAAAAAACAATTTTTAAAGATAGTTAAAATGGCATGAATATTTGAAAAGTAGTTAAAGAGAATGATTGAAAAGCAATTTCTAAAGAAAAAATTGAATTTAATGAAGCAAAAATCAAATAAAAACTATTCTACCGAGCACATTCCTAGCTGCCTTCTTAGTAAACTAAACTCAAACTCAGGTAATCATTTAGTAAAAATATCAGCTAGATTAGATTTGGACTCTATGTGTGTAAGTATAATTTCGCCCCTAGCCACATGATCCCTAACAAAGTGATGTTTTACTTCAATATGTTTAGTCCTAAAATGGTGTATTGGATTTTTTGTAAGGTTAATTAAGCTAATATTATCAATATAAACCTTAGTGTTACTGTAGGTTAGTTGGAAGTCCATAAGGGTATGCATCATCCATAGTAGTTGGGCTACACATTCTCCTAGGGCTATGTATTCAGCTTCAGTTGTGGATAATGCAACACAGTGTTGCTTTCTACTACACCAACTAACTAAGTTGTGGCCTAACATTTGACAACTTCCTCTAGTTTTTTCTATCTAATTTGCACTCTACATAATCTGAATCAGAGTAACCTAGTAAGTCAAAATTAAGAGTTCTAGGATACCAAATTCCTACATTAAGAGTACCTTTAATATACCTAAATATTCTTTTGACAGCACTTAAGTGAGACTCTTTAACACAAGTTTGGTACCTAGCATAAATACCTACTGCAAATAAAATATCAGGTCTGCTAGCAGTAAGGTAAAGTAAGCTACCTGTAGCACTTATGAATCGTCTGGGTCACCATCTATTTTAATGTTAGTTGCATTGGGGTGTTTATTTCTTTCAAATTTTCCATTCCAAATTTTTTTAATTAATTCTTTTGCATATTTCTTTTTCAGGAGATGACTTTTGAAGAAAACTATGAAAAGATTTTCAAAAATATTTTGAAAAAATACTAAGTTTTGAATAACTTTTGAAAAATACTTTGAATTAAAATTTTGAAAAATATTTGTTCCTTTTCTCTCTCCTTTTGAAAAAGTAAAATAAAAAAATTGAAAAGGGAAAATTCAAAGTTTAAAATAATTTCTAAGAAGAATTTTGAAAAATACTTAAGTTCAAAAAAAATATACGTAGATATTTTTCTATGTAAAAATGAAATCTTAAAAAAAATTAAGTAAAATCCAAGATGACTTTTGCAAAAATTATTTTTCTAAATGACAAAGTAATTGATTTTCTAAAAGAATTTCTTTATGCAAAATTGTTTGCAAAAAATTAAAAAATGAGATTAAGTAATATTCATGTAAGTAAACAAAAAGGAACCTAAAATATTTAATGAATAAATCTAAGTACAGAACTTTTAACCACCTATTTTTTAGTCCAAGTATGATAAAGGTAAAAGTAATTTTGCTTACTTAATTTGGCTCAAGTGGCATTTGTTCAAGGAAAAAACATTGGGGATAATGTCCTTCTTACACAAGAACTACTAAGGAAGTATGCAAGGAAAAGAATCTCTCCAAGATGCATAATCAAGGTGGATCTAAAGAAGGCTTTTGATATGGTGAATTGGGATTTCTTAATGAATGCTCTTGTTGGTTTTGATTTTCCCCAATAATATTGCAAATGGATAGAAGAATGTGTCATGACAACCTCATACTCCATCTCTTTAAATGGGGGTGTCTATGGGTTCTTTAGCGGAAGAAGGAGATTACGTCAAGGTGATCCTATTTCTCCACTCCTCTTTGGTTTATGTATCGAAGTGCTATCAAAGAAGATAAAAGTTGCATCCGATTAGCCCACTTTTCACTTTCATCCAAGATGCAAGGAAGTTGGTATTACACATTTGATATATGCGGATGACTTAATACTATTTGCACGCGCCGATGAATCTTCGATTGGGCTATTGGCGGACTGCTTGGAGGAGTTCGGTGCGGCGGCGGGACTCAAAGCCAATCCTATCAAATCACAAGTTTATATGGCGGGAGTGGACAACAATACAAAGGGTCGGCTATTGCAAAGAATCGGGTTTCAAGAAGGGTCTTTTCCTTTTAGATACTTGGACATTCCTTTAGCGGTGGAGAAGTTGCGCATTGCTAATTATGGTCCACTCTTGGAGGAAATCACAAGAAAAATGAATGCGTGGCCTAAGAAGACTTTGTCTCGAGCTGGAAGATTGGAATTGAACTAGTCAAGACAATACTCCAAGGGGTGAAATGTTATTGGTTATCCATACTCTCTATTCCGATTGGGGTTATTGAGAAGATTAAGACTCTTTGTCGAATGTTTGTGTGGGATTCCAAGTATCCACCTATTGCGTGGGACAAGGTATGCTTGCCAAAGGAAAATGGTGGTTTGGGGCTAAGAGGCCCATTAATATGGAATGAGGCATTACTTTGTAAGATGTTATGGGTGATCCAAACAAGAACAGAGTCTTTATGGATAAAATGGGTGCACCAACAATATATAAAGGGGGTTGATTTTTGGGAGTGGGAAGCAAAATCAAGTGATTCTCCATTGATAAAGAGGTTAATAGAGATTAGAGAGAAAATTAGATTGAAATTAAATGGGTTTGGCCAAGCAAACATGAAGCTAGTAGAATGGTTTGCATCAAGAAATGAAGGAGTGGGGAAGGCATATGGTTTTCTCAAAACAACTATTGACAAATCACATTGGGTGGAATCATTATGGAGGCTGGAAATCATGCCAAAGCACCAGGTTACTATGTGGTTACTTGCACAAAGAAAGTTGCGTACGGCGGATAGAATGGATTTTGTGAAAAACAAGCTTTGATTGATGTGCCGGCAAGCGGAGGAGACAATATATCATCTTTTTTTTGTATGTTCTTATGCTAGTACCTTATGGAAAAGGATAAAGCAATGGTTGAGCATAAATTTTAGATTTAAGATGGTAGAAGAGCTTCTCCAAGTAATGGGATAGCAGTACAAAGGAAAGGGAAGAATGGTCAAAGCTAAACACCTTGGCGTCTCTAGTGCAATATATCTTATTTGGTGGGCAAGGAACAAATGCAGATTTGAGGGGGCAACAACCAACATAGAGGATGCTTTTCAATAGGTCCAGATTCATGTGCACCGGTTCGTGGACCTCACCTCTACATAACCTCATGATAGAGTAAGCAAGTGGAGGTTACTATGTGTTATTATGCTCCTATTTTGAGCAGTTTTTTCCATGATGTTAGCTGTGATTTTCACCCAATATGGCCTGTTTTGTGAGTGTGTTGTGACCATGTGTGGGCTGTGATTTGTGTGTGATGATGTGCCCGTGTGTGGGCTGGTATTTGTGTGTGATGTGCTGTCCATATGTGGTTGTGATGGTGTGTGAGATATCGCTCATGTGTGGGTTGTGAAGATGAGTAAGTGATGTGAGTTTTTGATGTACACCCATGTGAAGGGGCTATTGGGACAATCGGCCCTGAGATGATCTGGAGGATCATGATATTTTGATGTGAGGGCAATATGGTTAAGTTAGGATTTGTGTTGTTCTCATATGTGTACATGAGTGTGCAGGTGTACAGGTACACATGGACTTGGTTGATGTCTTCAGGTGAAGGATGGCATGGAGGCAAGCTGGAGGTTTGTGTGCGCATCCGAGGGACCGTTGGATAGCAAAGATGATGAGCTGAGGGACGCGGACTTCGAGGCGTACGTGAAGGGTGGCATGGAGGCAAGCTGGAGGCTTGCGTGCGCATCCGAGGGATGAGGGCCAAAGGTGAAGAGGGCATGAAGGCAACAGTCAAGACTGCTGGTGAAGAGCCAACTGAGTCGTAAGAGTCTGAGTATGAGTGTATGTACTCAGGGGCTAAGCCGGGAGGGTTTGAGTGCGGAGAGACTTGTACTCGGGAGTAAAACCCTAGGCTTAGGTGTATACCAGTCGACTACCCTGGGGGCAGTTGACTGGTGGTGACTGGAACAGCCTGGCAGATTTGAACATTGTACTATAACGGTCGAATCTGAGTGGGATCAGTCAACTGCCCCAGGGGCAGTCGACTGGTAGCGGCTGTTTCAGATTCAAGCCCTATTTAAAGGGGCTCGTTTCCTACTAACTTGCTTGACGAAACTTGCTTGGGTAAAGTAAGTTAGTAGTCTATTGTGATCAGAGAGCGTCCGAAGTGTTGTGACGAGGTTTCTCCACCCACAAGGAGCGACAGATCTAGCCGGAGGTTATCCTGGGGTTGATCTACCGAAGGATTCTTGGATTAGTCACCCGACCGGGGTAGATACCAAGTAAATCAGGTTGTTAGCATTGTTTATTTCTTATTTACTTTGCATGTTATTGTTTCTGCTGCGCTAACGACTCTGTAGAAATCCAATCCAAGAAAAAGTGCTATTCACCCCCCTCTAGCAAACCATAAACGATCCTTCAGTTGGTATCAGAGCTAGGACCGCTCTTGATTGGAATAACCGCTAAGGGAGCAAAGCAAAGCTAAAGGGAATGATGGAAGACAAACTTGGGGAAGATATAAACTCACCACCACCGTATGAGCATGAAGAATTCGATCATTGGAAGACAAGGATGGAAAATTGGCTAGGGATGGATTGGGAATGTAGAATGACCATTGAAGACCCATTCGAAATCCCCAAGGATAAGCATGGCAAGAGGCTTCGCCCCAGATATTGGACAAGTGAACAACAAGAACAAGCTAGGGCAAATGAAAAGGTGATCAATATGTTGATTAATATCTTGCCTACTAATGTGATGAGTTGTATAGGAGATTACAAAAGCGCACATGATTTATGGAAGAAATTGGAAGAAGTTCATAAGAACTCTACACAAGTTCAATTAGTGGAAGAGCATGATGAAATAAGTTCAATGGTCCAAGAGGACCAAAATGAAGAATTGTTCATGCCATCAAGTGAGGAGCCATCCACCTCATCAAGAGAAGAAAAGGAAGAATCAACATCAAGAATTGAGGGGGAGGAGAGACCCCCATCCTCACAAGAGCAAGAGAAGACTTCCAACTCAACCAAAGTCAAGTCAAAAGAGCATATCATATGCTTTAGGTGCAATAAAAAGGGGCACTACAAGGATAAGTGCCCACTAAGTAAAAAGGAGGTAATTCCTAAGCCCAAATCCATTCAATTTAAATCTAATATGGGTTGTAGGAATGAGGAAGCTCAAAACAAAAGAAGGAGAATTCGATGCTTCACATGCGGGGAGCTCGGGCATTATCATACAAAATGTCCAAGAAGTGGAGAGCTCAAGAAGATGGAACACCTTAGGAAATGGGAGAAAGAGGAAAGGAAGAGGAGCACTCATCAAGGGGGAGCCCCAAGGGTAAGGGAGGTAACCTCTAACTCTACTCATGCTTCAAATTCTTCCATGATTGCTCAAAATGTTTGCATGAATGATAGAATTGATAACAATTGTTTGCCCATGCGTGTTTTTGGTTTTAAATATCATGATAGGAATAGAAACAATTTTGTATGACAAAACACCAAAAAGTCTATGATGCATAATAAATCTAGGAACTCTAGGAATAAGGACCAAGGTATAAATTCTAAGAAAGGGAGAAATATGCCTAGAAAAATAGGAAGATCTAGAAATGATCAAATTAGGTCTAGTGATCCTAAGGTTAGGGAGTTAGAAAAGGAAAATCAAGTTTTAATAGCAAAACTTGATCAATTAGAAAGAAACCTAGGTAGAGTCATTCAAGGGTCCAAGAGATTGAACATGATATCAAAGGACTAAAATCATAGGAATGGTAGGTCGGGTTTAGGATACCATCCTAGGAGGGCTAATGTTGATAAAATATCATATTCAAGGATGCCCTATAACTATGGTAGAGAAAAAAATCAAAAATGGCAAGGAAAAGGCATTTAAAGGAAAAGAAAAGAAATTGACCAAAGAAAAGGTCTATAGGGTTAAGAGAGTAATAGTGGAAGGTCAAGAAGCATCAGAGGAGCACCGGTGTGATCTTGCCTTTATAGAAGAGTTACCTAGGGAGGTAACTAGGGCTAGGAGCTCAAGGGAGAGCTCTAGAAACCAAAATGGGGTCCATGGTCAATGGATCTCAGGTGGTTTCCTTCTAGGAGATTGAAGAAGACTATAGGGTGTGCCAAGAGGTTAAAAAGGCTAAGGTTGGTCTTAATCCTAGGGAATTGGCACACTAATGGGAGATTTATTGAATAAAAGGAAGAAATTGGGATTTTAATGGAGGAATTGATTTTAATACCTAACTACCATATAAATTGATGCTAAGAATGGATTATGAACGAGTATGGGAAGAAGCATCAAGGTAAGGTCAAAATTAGAACTTTTGGGAAAGGTTTCATGATATATTTTAGAGAAACTCGAAGTTTGTACAAATCTTGGAATTTGAGATAATTTTGTTTGAAATTATATTTTTCTCAAATAGACCTAGGATCCACAAATCCATCCATGAAATTTCATAATTTTTGGGAATTTGTGGAATTAGTTAGGCATTTCTGAAGTTTAGATTGAAATTCAAAATATCAAACACCAGTCGACTGGCTGGAGGCCAGTTGACTGGTAAAACCTACAAAATGTAATTACACTCTGGCCCAGTTGACTGCCCCAGGGGCAGTCGACTGGTACGTGGGTTTTATAAAAGGAAAGGGCGCGCCGGGGAAAGCCAAACCCTAGGGTTTTGGCGACTTCCCGACGTTCTTCACCTCTCCCAAGCTCCTCCTTCGATCTTAGGCCCTTCCAAGCCCTAGAAATCCTTTCTAAGTCATCCCCCAACCTCGATCTACTTCTAGGGTTTGCTAAAACCTCATCTTTTCAAGCCACACTCTCAAACTCAAGTCAACATGAGAAGGATGAAAAGGTATTGCATTTTAAGGTTCATTTTTCTCGATTAAACCATGTTTTGACACTAATATGACATTTTTGTGTGTTTTCCTTGATGTTTTTCCTTTTTAGGGGTCGTCTTGGCATGCATGGGTATGTATGGGTTTTAGGATGGCTTCTAAGAGATCTAGGGGTGAAGGGTCATCCCGACAGATTTAGGAAGAGTCCAAGTTTAGGTCCCTGGAGTGTAAAAAGCGTTTTGAGGATAATGAATTTGTGGTAATGAATTGCAGATACCTAAACAAGACTTTCTTTCAAGAAAAGTCACCCCAGTTGGCTGAAATGATTACTCATTTTCAGCTGGATCAGCTGGTTTACTACTAGCATGACATAGACATTGACTTGTATTCAGAGTATTATGCAAATTTGACCTGTATTGACTCTGATAACAATTTGTATGAGTCTCGAGTTGCTGGTATTCCTATCCCCTTCTCTGTCATGGGTTTAGCCGGGTTCCTCCAGTGTAGGGTGTCCAACAATGCATCTGTTTATTTTCCTACTGTTATTGAACCCTTAGAGTTTCCTAGAGTCACTATTGATCAGATTCACATGTATTATTTCAGAAGACATAGGAATGACTCGGAGCGTCTTTTTGATGCTAAGCCCATGCGACCATTCAGCCATGTCTTGTATAAGGTCGTCATCGAGTGCATCTTGCCTATTGTCACCAAGGGGAGGTCTAAGGTCAGACTCCCACATTTGGTGATGATGTATGCTTTAGAGAGGAGGTTGGACATTGATGTCTCCCTACAGGTCTTTAGTGTCATCTGTCATTCTTCCCATAGTGTCAATGGGAAGATATATATGCTCTTTTGTCACATCCTGACTGAGTTTCTCCATTTACATTTTGGCATCCGTGTATGTAGTGGTCAGGTCAGGCACCTGTCCAAGGACTATGATCAGATTGGCACGCACCAATTGTCCTTGGCAGGTATTGAGTGTAGATAGGGAGCATTTGTTTGGAGGGAGCGCCCGGAGGCGGCTGACGCAGATGAGGAGCCCACCGAGCTGGTCACACATGTAGAGTTCACCCAGCTTCGGTCCGATATCCACGGGCTTCAGGAGGAGGCTCACATTATTCGTGAGGACATTCACAGACTTCGGCAGACGGAGCAGAGGCTTGAGACAAAAGTTGACAGGATTACCAGCCGCAAAGATGAGATGTATGAGATGATGCAGCAATGGCATCTCGCCTTTCAGGGTCCTCCTCCTCCTCCGCCTCCTCCCTCAGGCAATGACGATCACATGTTCTTCTGACCAGTGGATGCACCTTTCGAGAGTAATTCTAGTGTTGAGAGTGTTTTGTTTTTGATATTCTATTATACCTCTCAAACACTTTCTATTTTGCTGATTGTATTTATCTGGATGACTTCAGGGCATTGGCCCTAGATACTCTATCAGGCCTTATGTCATGGCCATCTCTGAGTTTCTTGTATGAAACACCTAGGTATTACTCTATTTGGTAGATTTATGACCTGTGACTTGTGTCAGTATTTTTCTATTAGCTTATTGAACTTTTACCATGACTAGATGCTATTTTAAAACTGCTTAAAAATGTTAAAGTGTTAATGGATGTTGATTTTGTGATCCTTGTATATGTGTTCATGATATGATTTTAAAATTTTATATGGTTATATTATCTAATATGGTTTGATTGGAAAGCAAATAATGGCTTTATATATTAAAGAGATGATCATTTAGACTCAAGAGGAAAAGAGGGGGAGCTCTTGTCAAAATGGAAATGTCTATATGCAAAAGGGAAGTCTGGGAATCATTTTAAGTGTCAAGTAGAAGTGATAAAAGGTGGCAAACATAGGATACCATGATTAGAAATCAATATTAATACAAAATTGCCACTAATTGAGAAGTTTTGGGTTTGTATCAAAAGTCAAGCACGATTGGTATTTTTCATGAACCAAATTTTTCTAGGGTAGGGAATACCTTAACAATCGTGCTTGCAAAGTTTTCCATTTTTCCAAATGTTCTGGAATTTTTTATTCGTTTCTGAATTTTGGCTGAAATTCTGAAATCTGCCGTATCAGTCGACTGCCCTGGGGGCAGTCGACTGGTAGTGTGGGCAGAATGGATTTTTATGATTTCTAAGGGGCTTTTCAGAAAAAGGGTTAAGTTCTATTTGGCACCAAGGGTAGGGTTGCTTGGGGTAATCTTTTGATGGTGTCAAAGGGGGAGAACTTGGGTGTTAAGTTAGGTTTGGGTTGAAACTTAACATTGATACTGTGAAGTGAGTTTTGGGAAAACTTAACTTGGGATTAGCAATAATAATTGAAATTTGGAGAAAGCATAGGTTAAGGGGGAGTTTGCCTCTTGTATGTTATGCTTGGATTTCAATTGCTTTTGCTATTATCATTGCTATGTGTTTACCTAACTTAACATATTGCCACACATCAAAAAGGGGGAGATTGTTAGGGCAATCAGCCCTGAGATGATCTGGAGGATCATGATATTTTGATTTGTGGGCAATATGGTTAAGTTAGGATTTGTGTTGTTCTCATATGTGTACATGAGTGTGCAGGTGTACAGGTACACATGGACTTGGTTGATGTCTTCAGGTGAAGGATGGCATAGAGGCAAGCTGGAGGTTTGTGTGCGCATCCGAGGGACCGTTGGATAGCAGAGATGATGAGCCGAGCGATGCGGACTTCGAGGCATACGTGAAGGGTGGCATGGAGGCAAGCTGGAGGCTTGCGTGCGCATCCGAGGGACGAGGGCCAAAGGTGAAGAGGGTGTGAAGGCAACAGTCAAGACTGCTGGTGAAGAGTCAACTGAGTCGTAAGGGTCTGAGTATGAGTGTATGTACTCAGGGGCTAAGCCGAGAGGGTTTGAGTGCGGAGAGACTTGTACTCGGGAGTAAAACCCTAGGCTTAGGTGTGTACCAGTCGACTGCCCTGGGGGCAGTCTACTGGTGGTGACTGGAACAGCCTGGCAGATTTGAACATTGTACTGTAACGGTCGAATCTGTGTGGGACCAGTCGACTGCCCCAGGGCAGTCGACTGGTAGCGACTGTTTCAGATTTGAGCCCTATTTAAAGGGGCTCGTTTCCTACTAACTTGCTTGACGAAACTTGCTTGGGTAAAGTAAGTTTGTAGTCTATTGTGATCAGAGAGCGTCCGAAGTGTTGTGACGAGGTTTCTCCACCTACAAGGAGCGACAGATCTAGCCGGAGGTTATCCGGGGGTTGATCCATCGAAGGATTCTTGGATTAGTCATCCGACCGGGGTGGATACCAAGCAAATCAGGTTGTTAGCATTGTTTATTTCTTATTTACTTTGCATGTTATTGTTTCCGCTGCGCTAACGACTCTGTAGAGATCTAATCCAAGAAAAAGTGCTATTCACCCCCCTCAAGCACACCATAAACGATCCTTCAGGGGCTGATCTGATGTGTATTGTTCTCATGTGCTAAGTGGAGGATCTCCCTCACTGCACTTTTTAATATATAAACCATTTCAAAAAAAAAGTAATTTTGAAAATAATAGTTTTAGTTTGACTAATCAATTAAGTTAACAATGATTTGACAAATTAAATTTTAGTTTGAAAAATAAAATTTGATTTAGAAAATTAAGTTAGATTTTGAAATTATTAATTAAGTTTGTTGTGAAAAGTTAAATTTGAATTTTGAAAAATTAAGTTAAGCTTGAATTTTGAATAATTAAATTTGAATTAAATTAAGTTTGAATTTTAAAAAATTAAATTAAGTTAAGGATTTTAAGTTGGAATTTTAATAAGGGTAAAATTTTAAATTAGGTTTATCAAATTAAAGGTGAAATTAATTACATTTGTTAAGTTGGTTGGGTTGGACTAATACTTTTAGGTGTTATACATCTCACCAATTTCTAAATGACAAAACAGGAAAACCTTATCTATTTTGTATGATGTGTTAAATTTTATTTTTAAATTTAAATTGAAAACTAGGATTTGATTGAAGCCTTAAGTTAGATTCGAGTTTAACAAGTAGTAAATTTAAAATACATTTCAATAATCGGCTTCCAGGTCTAGGTGAAGCGCAGGGGTCTTCTTGAGTATCTGAGCAACGACTCTTTCCTACACAAAGCCTTTTAAATAAACAAGTAATCAAAAAAGCCTACAAAATTTATCTAATAATAGAAATGGTTTTTCTATTGGCTCCCCCTAGATCAACACCTCAATATGGTCTATCTAAGTAATGAATTTGATCATTGGGGATCCAATAATGATTTGGTTCAGCTTGATTTGTCAAGCTAAGTTTAGGGACCCATACTTGGACTCGGGTGCTAGTACGATTCACAATAGAAATGTACGATCTAAGTAACAAAAAAACATTTCCAAAAAAAAAATTAATTTTTGATAAGCCATTAGAATTTTGTAAGAGGGAAAAAAATTCTTAAGAAGAGAGGAAAGTTTTCAAAAATAATATTTTGAAAATTTTCTAAGTTAGAAAGAGTTTATTTTTCAAAATAATTTCTAAGTAAATGCATGATCATTTGAGAGATTTTTTCAAGTAAAATCACAATGAGGGAAATTTATGGATTTTGTAAATTGGCAAGATTATTAATTAAGTTTTCTAGTTTATCAATTTTACTTTTCAAAATCTCATTTTTTTTGTCTTAATTTTCTAAATTTTGAATTCATTAATTTACATGAATTAATTAAGTTACTTGAGCATACATCCATATCTAAATTAGACCAAGAATGATTAGCTACGTAATTAGCATCCATTGTAAAAATTGGATTTTCATATAATGTAAATTTACCTATCTTGGTTCCTTGACCTAGATCCTTGGGTCTTTTTTCTGTGCATTCATCTTTGTAATGTCCAAACTCCTGACACTTGAAGCATTAGATGTGGCTCTTGTCCTTTCAGGCTTCTGATACTGGTTTTTCCATTGCCGTTAGTGGTGTCGTTCATATCTTATGAGTAGGACACTTATTTTTATAGTGTCCACTCTCCCTGCATTTGAAACAAGTTATGTGATTTTTAAAATTTGAGTTTACCATTTTACCTTTTAAATCCCCATTGGGAATCTCCCCCTTGACTTTTACTGTAACGCCCCAAAATTCCCATTTTTAGTTCTTAAAGTCCTTAGAATTATTTAAAAATAGTTTAGAAATATTCTAGATATTTTTAGGAATTTTTAGAATATTTTTATGGAATTTTTCGAGTCCGTTTGGTATTTTAAAAAAAAAGAGAAAGAAAATAAAAAGGAAAAAAACCACTTAAGGGCAGCCGGAGTTCGAACCCGCGACCAGCAGGAAACCAGAAACGCGCGCGACCAGCTGGGCTAGGGTATCAAGCACAGCAAAGGAAGGAGAGACCTATATTTAAGGTGTAGTTAGGTTAATCCGCCCCATAAGTATAAATAGGTAATTAAAGAGAGAAGTTTTATTTTCTCTCCTCTCCAAACCCTCACGCCGACCCCTCCTCTTCTGGGAGAAACTACACCAAGCTCTAGGGGGCCGGCCAAAGCTCTTCTCCAAGAGATATTCCTATATTCGGGATCCCCGCGACGAGAGGAACGCGTAGGCGCGAAGAATTCGTCGAGATCTCAAGTTTCTTCCGAGCTCTAGACATTAATCTTGGTTGTAAGTCCAAGATATCAATGTAAGTACTGCTCACCTGCAGTAAGAGGCGGTTTTTCCGCGAGAATTTCCTTTAAAAGTTTTTAAAAGTGATATTTACTTCTTGTTAAGATTTTTGCATGTGATCTTAGTTCATTATATGCTTATATATTTTATTGAGTGCCCTATATGAGATTAGGGACCAAGAAAAGCTATGAGAAAAGAAAAGAGAAGATAAAGATAAGAAAAGAAAAGGCCAAGGCCTTAAGAAATCCCGAAAAGTCAAGACTTAGGGATTTTAGCACGCAAGGTGCTCAAGAAAATGTCAAGGCATTTACAGATAAGAAAGAAAAGAAAGAAAAGCTATTTTATTTTTCTAAGACCAGTACCCGGCGTCCAAGGGCGTCGTTAAAGAAATCCAGGTGTCCAATTCCAAGGTCTTGGCCCTGGTAGACCAAAGTCTGCTCTATTAGGATTGGTGGCTCGCTACCCCAACCTTTTAGGGAACGCGCATGAGATGGTACTTACGTCTTCAGTGGATCCAAGTGATTATTATTTTTAAGTATATGCTTTAGCAAAGTTTCCTAATGTTTCAGAAAGTTTTCAAAAGTTAAAGAATAGCTAAAGTTTCAAGTTGAGCCAAGAAAAGTAAATTGAGATTTATTATTGCTTGAGTATGCATGTTTTGAGCTATACATGTTCTTAGTTTTCTTTCAAGCATATTAGTATCTCATATGATGTTCAGTTTGATCTAGAAGCATGCTTGCATATTTCGAGTTTTATTTGTGAGCTAGATAGTACTTACTAAGCTTTATGCTTATAGATGCATTTCCTCTTATTGCAGATAAAGGTAAAGGCAAGCAATTCTGAAGGAAGACGACGAGGCGGTGCTGAGTAGAGTGTGTGTGGTGGCTGATTATGGAGAGATCTTTGAGACGAGACAATTTAGTTATTTGAATTGCAATGTTTAAGTTTATTCAAATTTCAAGTTCTTGCTTATGGAGATTATAGAGTATTTGAGTTTTGGATAGTTTTACATGCTCAATTTCTTAGAGTAAAGATTCCATGTCATTTCATTTAGCATACATATCCTTATGATTGCATTGGATGAGTAGAAGTGTAAGTAGTTAGAGATATTGATACTTTGTTAGAGAAAAAGGTGTTTGTGCCAAGATAGTATCAATTTCCCTTTGAATCAAGTTTTTATTGCTTAAAAATGTTTAGAAAAGTTGCAATCACATTTCATAATGCATTAGCAAGGTTGTAGAACATGTATTTGGCGTTATGAATGCATAGGAGTCAAGATTGGTACAAACTCTATTGTTAAAGTTTATATAAACTTGTTTAGTTTATTTTCTTCCATAAAAGTCCTAAATTTAAGTTTATGGATTCGTTTGATTGGCTAAATTGTTTAGGAAACTGACATAGAGTATAGAAATGGTGTCGTAGTTTGATATGGCTCGAAACTGAATGAATGGTGGACTTAAGAAGCAAGAGCCGAAAACCTGTAATTCTGATTACAGGCGTACCAGTCGACTGCTACGTCACCAGTCGACTGGTACGGGCAGTTTAAGTTGGGTGAGGCTTGATCAATAAGTATCAACTACGAGTTTTGAGAAGGAAAGTGTGATACGGTATCATGCATGACTACTTAAATTAGAATATCATTCTTAGAAGAATTAAAAAGAAAAAAAAAA
>JAGFNQ010000758.1:984252-1005966 GCA_024364735.1 Boesenbergia rotunda
TGACATGCATCACAAAGTTTATCTTTTTCGTACTTGATGCTTGGTAAGCCACGAACTAATCCCTTGTTGGCCAACTTCCGGATGTTCTTCATGTTCACATGTGCTAGCCTCCGGTGCCAAAGGGTGGACTCTTCTTCTTTTGACATGAAACACTTAGTAAGAGCATTAGTAACACTTTTAAATGAAACTTGATAAATATTGTCTACTCTTGTTCCTACTAGTACCGTGTCCAATGTGTCATGTTGTCTAACTAGACATTGACTTGATTGAAAATCAACTGTGTAACCTGTGTCACACAATTGACTGACACTTAGGAGACTAAATGTCATCCCCTTGACTAGAAGGACATTTGAAATTCTAAGACATTCGGATATTTAAATATCTCCTATGACCTTAAGACTACCCTTGTTACCAAATGAAGCATTACCTCTACTTTTCTTGTGAAGTGTGGTAAACAATGATCTATCCCCGGTCATGTGTTTGGAGCACCCACTATCAACGAACCAAGTTGATAAATGCTCCCCCTCAATCATAACCTACACAATTTAAAAAATAAAAATTTTAGGTACCCAAACCTTGGGACCTAAAGCATCAACTAAACAAGACTTAGGCACCCATGCCTTGACAACTTTCTTTTGAACCTTGGGTGTCCTAGATTGTCTCATATCAGTCCTAGACATCAAAGACACGAATGAGGGTTCTTTGGGTCGGTAACCAATACCGGCCCTATTGTAGACTGCCCTTTGGACATTCAAGATCATGTCTAGGGTTTTAGAGCTAATTGAGAACTTCTCAAGAATATTCTTGAGTCTCTCAACTTCACTCTTCAATGATTTGTTTTCTTCTTCTAGCAAGTCATCATGCAAATCATCTACATCCTCAACCTTAGAGGATTTCAAATTTTCAACCTCAAGTTTCAATGACTTAATCTCATCTTCTAACAATTCAACATGCAAGTCATCTATATTATCATCCCTAGATGCTTTCAATTGTTCAATTTCCAATTGCAATGCTTTAACCTTATTTTTTGACTTCTTAAGCATATTGGTTAAACATGCAATTGCTCTATAACATTTTTTAAGCTCGAGAGAAATTACCTCTTCATCATCCGAAGATGATGAAGCCGCGTTTAAGGAATTGGATGATTCATCACTGCTTTCCTCTCCAAGAGCCATGAGTGCCACATGTCTTGTGCTCTTCTCCTCCTCTTCATCCGATGAGTTTGAGGATGACTCATCCCAAGTGGCCTTCAAAGCTTTCTTCTTCTTCTTTGATTTTTCTTCTTTCTTTTTGGATTTCTCCTCCTTCTTCTTTAGCTTTGGACATTCATTCTTGAAATGTCCTTTCCTACCGCACTCAAAGCAAGAAGCATTAGTCTTATCAAGTTTGGCTTCAATAGGATTACCTTTACCCTTAAAGCGCCGACCCCTTCTCATCATCCTTCTCACAAAGTTCGTCATCTCGGAGGATAAGGAGCCGCTGCCATCTTCCTCGGAATTAGACTCGAATTCGGAAGAGGATGAAGATGAATAGACCTCCTTCTCCTTCTTCTTCTCCATCTTCTTCTTGTTGGATCGATCCCCTGCAACTAAGGCAATCCCCTTCTCCTTGGGGCCTTTGTTAGCCATTTCATGCAATTCCATCTCACAAAACAAATCATCTAACTTAACAATTGACAAATCCTTGGATATTTTGTAGGCATCCACCATGGATGACCACAAAGCATTCCTTGGAAATGCTTATAGTACATACCTCACAAGGTCGCGATTCTCAACCTTTTTATCAATTGAATGAAGCCCATTGAGGACTTCCTTGAACCGGCTATGTAGCTCACTTACCGTTTCATTCTCCTTCATGGAAAGGTTTTGTAATTGGTTGAAAAACAAATCCCTCTTGGCGATTCTTGAATCTCGGGTGCCCTCATGGAGTTCGATGAGCTTGTTCCACAAGTCCTTCGCATTTGTGAAAGGACCAACCTTGATGAGTTGGTCTTTGTTCATGCCGCATTGTAGAGTGACAACCGCCTTCGCGTCGGCTTCACTCTTACGAGTTTGTTCGGCAGTCCACCGCCACGATTCAAGTTCCTTGCCTTCATCATCCTTTGGAGGGGTGAATCCCTCCTTCACCGCGAACCAAGTGTTGATGTCCATCTTCGATCTCCAATATTGGAAATCTGCGCCATCGAAGAATGGAGGTCGGGTGGTGGAGAAGCCTTCCCTCAATGCCATGGATGTAGCTCTCGGTTGTTAATCCGCAAAAACAAAGCCCCAAGCTCTGATACCACTTGTTGAAACCCGGATGGCTAGAGAGGGGGGGTGAATATAGCCAAACACTTTGAGCTTAAGCTTTTATCGAATTTCTGCACTCAAACTTATCAGTAGCACAGAGGAAGTAGCAAACACAGAGTAAGCAGAAAATAGAAAACAGAAAATGAAGGCAAACAAACACAACTAGCAAGATCGCTAACAAGGAGGGTTTACAAGGTTCGGGGATAACTTGCCCCTACTCCTTGGCGTGCCCTTAAGGTGGGCGATCCCTTGATCGTCGGCAGATCAAGCCCCGGTTATCACCGGATAGAAAGCAACCTCCTTCTCGGTGGAGAAACCTCTCCACAGCGTTTCAATCACAAATATAGGTTTAAGCACAATGAAACACAAAAAAGATCTTACTTAGCACTTAGCAAAGACAAGAACACAGCAAGCTCCCTCGGAGCTCCACCCAGCGACGATCTCACGCAAGAGCCTTCTCCTCGTGTCTTCTCACTGTTGGACTCGGAGCTTCTTGTCCCTTCCTTCAAGCGCTCAATTAATGAGTGGTTGCTTCACAGATTTTTGGTTGCTTGCACAAGATGATCACACTTCAGAATATACAAGCAAGATGTGGAGAATGCAAGGGCGCAACAAGAACTTCAATTCGAACTCTGCTTCAACGAAGCTTTCTTGAGCCCTTTTGTTTCTCCACTCAGCACCAAGTGACACCATCTCCTGTAGCCTCCAGATGCTTCCCTGCCAACGCCAGCTACCACTGAGCTCTCCCTGGACTCCCTGAGCTTCCCTCAGCCAAGCTCCAGTCAGCAGCTCCAGTCTGCAGCTCTAGCCGTTGCAACCTGAGATGGAAAACTGACAAAGCTGCTCCAAGGAAAGCCTTCATTGACTTCTCCTTGAGTGTTTGAATCTTTCCCTGTCACCTGCAGCTTCATCAGATCATTAGAGCAGCATATCAAACAGAAAATCAAGCATCAGAGATTAAGCGCAGAGAATCAGATACGTTCAGACGCGATCAGAGCGTCTGACAGTGCATTTTGAATTAAAGTGATTGGTCGCCGGACCGATCAGAGGGTCTCCTGATCGGTCACCAGACCGATCAAGATGGGTTCAGACCGATCAGGCTTCGTCCTGATCGATCCCCAACGCTCAATCAGAAATCGCAATTTCTTTGGGATCGTTCTCCAGAACGATCTGCATAGTGAGCCAGATCGGTCACCAGACCAATCAGGAGCAGATCAGCAGAGGAACTCAACCTCACTAAGTGCTCCCTGATCGGTCACCAGATCGATCAGGAGCCAAGCAGTGGGAGAAACGCATACTCCCTGATCGGTCACCAGATCGATCAGGAGCCGCACAGTAGGTTCCCAACCTCACTGTGTGCTCCCTGATCGGTCACCAGACCGATCAGTCATTGCTGGATTGGTCACCAGACCGATCCACGATGGAGCAGCGTGCCAGCTTCCCTGATCGATCACCAGACCGATTGAGGGACTCAAACATAGCCCTCCAAGCTAGGTTTTCATCCACCTTAGCCCTCCAAGCTAAGGATTTTTCACCTAACCCTCCAAGTTGGGAATTTGCACCTAACCCTCCAAGTTAGTACTTTTCACCTAGCCCTCCAAGCTAGGACTTTTCACCCAACCCTTCCGAATTAGGACTTTTCCAGACCTAGCCCTCCAAGCTAGGACCTGACCCTCCAAGCCAGGACTTTTTCACCTAACTCTCCAAGATGGGAATTTGCACCTAACCCTCCAAGTTAAGACTTTTCACCTAGCCCTCCAAGCTAGGACTTTTCACCCACCTCTTCCGAATTAGAACTTTTCAATACCTAGCCCTCCAAGCTAGGATTTACCACACCTAACCATCCAGGTTAGGATTTTCCAACACCTAGCCCTCCAAGCTAGGATATTCCATAACATACCTGATCCACGATCAGGACTTAATCATAATCAATAATCATCAGCCTAAACTAAAATCGATGTCAACACCAAAACAACAATCAGGGTCAAACTGCATCAACAGTTTGGTCAATAGATAGGAGCAAGAGTGTAGCTGTCATGGTTAAATCCTGTTAGCTGTAATGCATAGGGTGAAAGCATGATTAACAGTGAGGGCTAGCTATAATTGATTTCTAAATGGCATGAAACTTAGGGAATAATTGAAGTTAATCATCTATTAGGTTAACTCAAGATTGATGCGATTAGATGTTTATCCTAATTAGTTTTGGGAGAGTTGATTTAGCTATTTATTTTCTTATGTAAATAGCTAAATTGAACATAATGTTGCAGGACTGATTTAATACGAGCACCTGGACGTGGGATCTATTTGATATGATCTATGATTAAGGTGGGATTTCTTGCTTGATTCTATAGCACTTTTTATCTTAAATTAGTTTTTTTTTTATCTGAGTAGGTTGATTTACCTTAAATCTATTTTGCTTGTATTTCTTGCTTGATATTTTTCTTTGTTTGACCTTTGAGTTAAATCAAAGTTTTCATCTATACAGTCTCAACTCTTGTTTTCTAATTCTAACAAGTACCGCTTGTACGCGAGTACTTTAGACTTATCATGTGACCTATCTAGCATGTAGTTGGCATTAGATATACCCTACCCATAAATTAGTTACATATTTATTTATTTTGGTATTGATTGGATACGTGTGTTTCTTTTTTACTGCATAATGATTGACATGATTGAGATTATGAACATTGATATCATGCACCATATTGCATTGTTGTATGCTGGTAGTTATCGATTTTCTTGTAGTTAAGTTCGTTATCAGTTATATAGTGGCCTGCCCACTCAACCACTTGGGATAGTGATAGTTGTCAGAGTGCAAGCAGTCGTCCTGTTGTGCTACACTCAACCATTTAGGGATAGTGGTAGATTGGAGTTGTAACCGGCAATGACACTTCCTTTGTTGTTTACGAGGGATTGGTAGACCCATGGGGTTTAGAGGTCACACTACCCCTTGTTTTTGGGGTTTAGAGGTCACACTCCTCCTTGTTCCTGGAGTAGAGGTCACACTTCTCCTGGGGTCTTTAATATAGAACGGTTATGCTCCGTCTTGTACTTAGAGTTTAGAGGTTGTTCCTCCTTTTCTTGGGGTTTGTGATTGAGATTTTTCTCCTAACATCATGTCCACTCGCCCACTCAGAGGAAATGGTTATGAGAGTGCGTATAGTTGTGACAGCCCTGCTCAGTCGGCCACATAGATGTGATGTGATGGTTGTGAGACTGTTTTCTATTTGGTGACATATGTCATTGCATCATTTGTACATGACGCATCTTGTATTTGTTTAAGCTATGATTATTGCATTTGATTGACATGCATATATAGATTATGATTTGCATTTATTATATAATCTAGATCTGCTCAGTAGTACGAGCATATTACTGATATGTTATGGAGATTTTCTAATCATGCCCATGCATGTTATATGGATTTCAGGTATGCCTATTCTTATAGTTATGCATTTGATTTATGTCATATATTACAGAGATTGTACATCATTGCTTCTATTTGTTTGATTATCCTATTTTATACCATGTATTAGTCTATCTATTATACCTGTAAAGTCTACCCGGATTCACCACCGTTTGCTTTCATTTTCGTTTCAAGTAGTTGATAGATGCGACTTGTGCCGCCAGGAGAGGATTCATCTGTTAGTCCCTTAGCATCGAGTACATATCATTTGTTTCTTATTTTCTTTCTTAGACTTGTGTTTATTTCTGTAGATTCAGAGTCGTGGGTATGTAATTATGGATATTGTGATCGACCAGTGTGATTTATCTTTTATTCGGAGTTCCGAACCACTGGTAAGTCAAGGTAAGATTTTACAAAGTTTTGTATTGTCTTTTCTGATTATTAACTGCATAGTTATGGAGTTTTTTCTTATTTTTGATTATAGTGTCAGCCATGTTGGTTGTGCCATATTGTATGGTTGGATGGATATGTACGTGAGTTTCAGATAATCTGCCATATATGGGAGATGTTGTTTGTTTTTGAATAAACATGGGCCCTGGATGTGTGACAAGTGGAGAAGGAGGTGATGATAGAACATGTAGTTTCCTAACCAAATGAATTCTAGAACAGTAAGAACTCGTATAAAGAAAAACAAACATGCCAAGATCTTATTTCACCAAATAGCATGGCAAAGAAAACAAAAGCATAAACGGTAAGCGATAATGAACTTGATAACAATGGAGTTATCATTGTCTTAAATATCATCTACTCAATAACAAAATCCCTATACATCATCTACTCAATAACAAAATCCCTATAGAAGAAGAAGAAGCAGAAGGTGGTCTTCCAATGGAATTGTGACCTCATTGAATCCTTTACGTCAATGAGGAACTAAGAGATATGTCTTATGCCCTAATCCAATGGAAATCAATCCTATATATAGTATATTTGTATCCATTATCAGCATATCTATAATAACAGATTAAGTTAAAGGGTTATATATATTTTAATCCACATCCAATAATCTAAAATTCAATAAACTTAAATTATATCACTTTAACTAGTTCAGTTCATATTCACATATACAAATCAATGAGCCGACCCAAAAGAGATAAAAATCAACGTTCTTCTACTTGGGCAACATGTGATTTACATATGACATATGAGTATATCTTCAGTTGATATCAAATTTTGTGGATACAAAATACTCTATAAATAATCTAGTTCATTAACTTTATTAGTATAGTTACTATATATATAATTGTAACAAATCCCAACAGTTATCACAATATTAATATCATTAATGACATATATTAAAATGTGGATGGATAGTATAGAACTTATATAAAATGTGATTAATATATGTTAATTTTCAACTGGTTTAAAGTGATCAAAAAGAGTCTGATCATGTTTAATAAGACTTTATACTAAACTGTAATAGTAAATTATGATCTAAACTTTATGATTCCAAATGAAATTTATATCATATTTATAAATACTATATGTTAAACAATAATAGTAAATCATGGTGTTGATATTAGAGTCTCGAACAAACATATAAATACTCATTAATATTTTAACTTTAATTACGTATAATAATTAAAATAAAATATTTATCTTTATTACAAATATAGGGCAATAAATTAAATATAAACTTTCACAAAATAAGTACTTCTTCCTTCCATAAGGACTCTTATATCCACAACATACCTCTTGGGATATGATAGAGCGAAAAAGCGTTAAATTGTTGCCCAAGTACCCACGGTCTTATCCCCAACTACAGTGCATTTACAGAAATTGTTCTTCCAAATGGGATATGCGACCATGAGTTGTTACGCTTCTTGGATGTCTATCACGAACATTTCCTAATTTATCCTGATAATCAATAAAAAAATTCTAGAGAATCAAGTTGATCGCTCTAAGTTTGGTGTGATCTGGTCACACTATCTATTTAGTTAGTTGAGAAACTTTATAATTTCTTACGAGTGCTAAGCCAAGTGCTCTCGTAATTCTAGCTACAAGACTTATATGTACGAATCTATTATGATATTGGTCGCACTATTGTTCCATCTGAAGTAATTCAAATTATTCTTGTTTGTCTAAATAATAATTTTTGATTGGGTATATTATTGTTGTTTTACCCCTATAAAAAAGGAAACCGATGCTTATATAGTCTTATTCACTTGATAAGATTTCACCTTCTTCATTTATTAGAATAGAAACTAAAAAAAAAATAGGCAATAAATATAACAGTTGATAAGAAATAAGATTTTTATGTGAGTAAATGATAAAATTTTAAATAACAGCATATATATTGATATTAGAAGCAGGATAAACTAAATTAGCATGGACATACAGTATAATCTTGAAAACAAAATCAAGTAACCAATTGAGTAATCTGGATAGATTATGCACGAAGATTATCCCAAAAAAAAAAAATCAAGAAAACTCCCCTTAAAATCGAAGGTTTATTTTTTCATTGGGGAGGACCGGCGGCGGAACGCAACGGCAACGGCGTCGATGGAACAACAGTGGCGTTGATAAAATGAAGAGGCACAACGGCGTTCATAGAATAACTGTGGCGTTGATAAAAGAAGAGGCGAGAAAGACGAGGATAAATTGTTGGAAGAAAATGAGAGAGGATGAGATCTATTACCGATTAAGATTTTTTTTTAAAAAAAAAGATTCTGCATGTTTTTTTTAAGGACACTTTTACCTAAAATCCAATAATTTTGAAAAAAAAAAAAACAATCATTATTTGTACCCTTTACAGAGCTCCGCCCTTGTGTTGACGGAAATCCGGTGACGAGAGGCCCGATCGCCGCGCCGACGGAACCTGTGTCGTCGATGATAGCGGTCACAGTCGCCAGTGCCCGTGCATCGCCTTTGAGCGACTTGTGAGTGCCGAGATCGATCAGCGGAAACAGCAGCGGTTATGAGAGCGTACGTACGTACGTAAAGCCCGTTCACGAACAAGCCAGTGAGCATCATCAGCGCGATGTTGATTGTCTTCGATATGCCTCCGTATTTGTGGTAGATATAGAGCGACGGAATCTCTAAATACATGAATGTGGCCGCCGTGGTGGACGTAGCATTCAGTTGGTCCGATATGCAGCCGGCGAGGATTCCGCCGATGATCCCTCCTACATCGAAAAGGGTCGAAATGTTTCCAGCAGATTTGACAGAAAGGTATGCTCCTCCAATAGCTTCGACAATGGAAATACACCGTTTTTAAGAACAATTCATCAACTGGGATTTGTAATTTGTAAGAACAATGCATGGAAGGAAGGACCGGAATCAAAAAACTATTACCCGTCTGTCTGAGGTAAAATGGCAACCAGTATGAGGATGTGTAAGCTACGAGCGTGGCGAAGAAGAGGCAGCGTGCGAAAGGTATGACGCCAGGTATCGAGCATGCCTTGAGAATTCCCACTGCGCTTCCGAGCTACGATAGAGAATGTGAAATTCAATATGAATCACGTGACATTGTACGTATACACGTTCGATTGTCACTTGACACCGACGGCAACCTCCGAACAAAACTATAACCTAGGGATACGATAAATTCGTCGAGGATCATTGTAATTGGGGTGTCATATCATTCACATTGTATTTCATTCACGTTGTATTTCATATTGAAAAATTTATGTTGTCTATTATTTTTGCACTTTTAATTGGTGCAGATCACACCGATACAATCATAGCAAACGAATGACACGAAGAAGCGGCAAATATTTATGTATATTCTTACAATCCATTTAAATTGCAAGTCTCTAGCAATTAGTTTTATGAATTAAACTTGTAAAACAATTTTTAATTAAAATTATTATTTCGTTGCGTTTAAAATTGTATTTTGAAGAAAAATTTACAAAGATAAATGGCAAGTTTAACGGCACTTTTTATATGTTTAAAAATCAAAAGAAAACATTCCCGATTAAATTAAATTACTGAAAAAGAATTTTATTTTGATATATCAATTTTGTCCAACAAATTTAGAAAGAACATTTTGGTTGAAATAAATTAAAAGATAATTGAATAAATACTATAACTATTTTTTACGATATAATTTAAATAAAATAATTATGATGAATAGGAAGGCATTACTCTGTTGAAATGCAAATATAGTTGCGATTTCTCAGTGGGCCGATTTGGTCCGGAATAATTGGATTATGGGCCAATACGATTTGTGAGTCATCTAATCCAAGGCCCGTTAATGAATTTATTTTTATTTTAAATTTTATTTTTTAAGAAAGACAAAGAAATATTCTCTGAATAAAATAATATATTGGGGAGGAGCAGTGTTAAGCACGACTCGACAGGTGTCAGGATGCAGAGGAATCAGGCAGCAGCAAGCAGACGATGTCGTGAGTAATGAGGAGGGGCTCTCTCTCTCTCTCCATCATGTCTATCTCTGCTTGGAGTTCAACGCTCTCTGATACACACATACCCACCAAGTCCATCTGTCTCTGACAGATCCCTGTACTAAAGTCGCCTGCTCTCTCTCCTTGGTGGTGACTGACTCAGGCACAACTCATTCTTCAGACATAATTACTGAAAATTTGAGTTATGTGATTTGCCAAACAGTAGTGTTTAATCATAGACTGTGACAGAGCATACACCTGAGAAATTTAGGGGATATTTGATGGGTTTATTTTTTATTTTTATTATATTTAGAAAATATGATTTTTTAAAAAAATATATATTTGATTTGTATTTTTTAATTTTATTTTTTAAAAAAATATAACATTTTTAAAAAAATTAGAGAATGAAAAAAAAATTATTTTTAAAAAAATAAAAAAAATATGATTTTTTAAAAAATAAAAATATAAAATGAAATAAATCTCTTAGATCGTGGATCCTCTGGTCCCAAAATTTCTGTTCCATCCCTGGTCCACACTAAAATTGTGGTCGGATCATGATCGTGATCCGGCCGCAATTTGTTCCAATCCCCTCTAGGGTTCACTGTGTCCCTCAGGTTATAGTTTGGGTTCGGACGGGTGGCCGGAGGCCACCCGACGGCCTAAACCCTAAATTCGAATTTAGGATTTAGGGTTTTAGGTTTTAGATTTAGAATTTAGGCCATCGGAGGCCACCCGCCCGAACCCAAATTGTAATCTGAGGGGCACGGTGAACTTTAGAGGGGATTGAAATAAATTACGGTCGGATCACAATCACGATCTGATCACAATTTTAATGTGGACTAGAGATAAATTAGGGATTTTAGGACAAAAAATCACTGAAACTGACAGAGCAGAGAAGGCGTTTTCAGTTTTTCTGCTGGTGACTGACTCGGGCACAAATCATTGTTCAGTTATAATTACTGAAATTATTTGAGTTATGTGATTTGCCAAATAATATATGTTTAATAAAATACCGTGCGTGTCCGAGAACATTCACATGGAAAATTAGATAGTCTTTGGAGTGATCAGAAAGAGGAGAGGAGAGAGTTTGGATGAGAGCTAGACTTAGACTTGCTCCTCTCTTGTAGTTTTGGATGTCTCAAGATTATAGCGTAACGATAGGATGATTAATATCTAACTCAAATAGGATCATGTAGGGTTGGCTAGAGAAGGTGAATAGTCTGCAAAAATAAACTCTATCTCTTGCTTCTAATTTAGCAAGGATACATACATTAATTAAGCAAAACAACATAAAATAGAGTAAGAGAACACGAAGATTTACTTGGTTTGCAAACTGGGTGGTTGATAATCTAAAGCAATTTCAAATGCACGAACAATCTCCTAATCTCCTTCTACGACAATGTCAGAGGTGAGGAAACTTTTTACACAGATTGAAAACAAGCGTTGAGCGTACAAGATGTAAGAATAGAATACATAGTATATTCTTTTCTAAGTTCAAATGGGCTCTATTTATAGTGTTCAAGTCCAATTAGTCGTTTGCTGATGTGGTCTATTTTGAGCGCTTGGAAGTCTATCTGGGCGCCTGGACTTCGTTGATTCCAATCCACTTGGCAAAGGTCTTTGGATGGGTTCAAATGATCTGAGCGCCTGGAAAGGGGTCTGAACGCTTAGACTATGCTGACGTGGATAGAGTGCTAATCTCTTCTATAACGACTATTATTGATGTGGCCACCCATTCCAAGCGCCTGGAATTCGGGTGCCTAGAATGGTCAACTCAGACTTGACCATTCATTCCAATCGCTTAGGTGATGCTTCAGTTGTCTGGAGTTGAGCTTACTAGAACCCAACTCCGACCTTCTACTCAAGCAAACTTCCTCCCCGACTTATAGTCCCTAGGACATCTCCATGTCCTTCTCGCTCCACCAGTATACTTTTCTGCAACTCCTCGTCCTTCAAATGAACTGAGCTCATTAACTCGCTTCCTGTGTCATCATTCTCACTCGCTACGTCTTCCGCTCGACTTCTTTGTTCCTAAGTTTTTGCACACTTAGACTGTTAGATACCGGATTTTTAAAAGGTTGAAAAGGTAATTTTTTCTAAATAAAGGGCCTAGTTGCGAATAGCAGAAGTTGGAGGGTTTAATTGCAAAAGGCCAAAAACAAATATAAAAAACCCTAAAACCCTCTCCCCGATTCAGTTCCACGCCCTCTCCTCCACCGTTTCCCTTCTCTGCCTCAACGTCGAGCCCTAGCCGACATCCGACGCCACAGCGAGGGACGCCGCCGCCACGCCCTCTGTTCTCCTTCTCCTCCTTGTTCTTCTTCTTCGTCTGGTTCAGCACACACGAAGGAGGAGCCGCGAGACCCTAGCCAACGTCACTGCCGTGAGTCGACGAAGCGTCGCCTTGTTTTGCTTTCCGTCCTTGGTCTTTCTCTCCGGCCGAAATCAAGGTAAGGGTTGGATTTTTGTTGGAATTCATTGTGGAATTGAATAATCCCTAACTGTTGATTTCTGTAGAGTTTGGTTTGAGGATTTCGGTTGTGAGTTGTAGTCGATCTGTGGGAGGCTAGCTGGGATTTGTTTGGATTGGACGAGGTGCAAGATTGAGGTATGACTTGCTTGGGGGTTAGGGTTAAACCGAATGAATTATGGGATGTTTTGTGTTTGCGTTGGATTTCTAGCTTGCACAACATCTGTGCTGTTGCTCCCACGGCCAAGAACGAGTAGTAGGGTGGTTTGAAATGTAATAGTAGTTCTGTTTGGTTTTAGTTAGCTATTGTTTTGGTTTGTAAGCTATAATGAATAATTAGGATTTAAACTGTGTAGCTATGATTTGATCTTTGGTTACAGTTTGAGCACTGATAAGTTTTTGGGTGAATTAGTCTTGATTCTGGATCAATAAGTTTTGGTAGGATGCTAATCATGATATCAATGCGATTGTAGTATAGTGTTGTGTTGGAGTTCTGCTGTGGGGTGCTATTTTAGAGTGTGGTGTTCTGTTTTGACGGGATCAGATTGTAAAACCCTCAACCATGAAGTTCTTTCATGGAGGGGTCTGTTGCGGAGGTATTGTTATGGGATGGTAACAAGTAGCTTTGTATTGGACCCTTGTGATATTCGTTACCGTGAGGCATAGGTTAAGAAAGAACCTATAGTTGTTTGGATTTATTTAAATATATGTTCTAATTAGGATTTATCCTACTCATGTTTAGTATTTTGTTTAGCTAAGGGATTTCATTGTATGAATAGCTAAACTTAATTATTTATACAAGACCTTGATTTGAACTCGTTCAGTTGATCGTGGAAGGTTCTCGTTTACGGACTTCTACAATTAAAAGGCGGGTACTTCTCCTTTGTACTTGAGTAGTTTCTTTTATCTTAAAGCATGGCTATTTTATGTCTACTAGATTGCTTAACCTTGTTCTTTGTTGTTTGATATTTTAATATCGTCGTTGGTACTTATTCTTCGTTGATCTTCGAGTATTCAAAATTCATATCCCTACAGTCCCCTGTTGGTTTTCTGTTCTGTAAAGTGTCGTTTATATGTGAGTACTTAGAAGTCCATTGAACACAAATAGTTTTATTTGGCATTAGAAATATCCTACCTAGTAGTGTAGGTGCATCATCGTTGGTTTTCGATTTCTGGTTGGTTGTATCGATGCATGGTTTACTTGTTGGATTTTGTTGCATCGTTGTTTCTCCGGTTGTTCGTGCATCTCGTAGCATGCACCATATCTGCACGTTGCATACTAACGACTGTTGGGCTTCCATATGGTTAAGCTGTCGTTAGTCATTTAGTTGTTCGATTCACTCAACCACTTGTTATCGTGGTAGTTGTTAGAGTGCGAGCAACAGTCCTGTTATGCCACACATGTTGTAGCTGTAGGCAAACAGTGACACTCTCACCGTTATTTTCGAGGGATATTAGAGTTGTTGGTGGCTCACTCTCACCGTTGTTTTCGAGGGATATTAGAGCTGTTGGTGGCTCCCCCTATGTATCGGAGTTTTTTTGGAGTAGTTGGCTCCCCAGCATCCTGCCCACTCAACCACACCTTTGTGGTATTCGTTGGAGTGCGTACAGTTGTCACAGCCCTACCCACTCGGTCACACAGATGAGATGTGTTGGCGGCTTGACTGGCGTCAGGGGTGACACATGTCATTGTATCATATGCATACGTATTTCGTTTATGCATTTTCCTGTGATTGTTGCATTTATATGAGCTATGGTTGTTGCACTTGATTGACATGCATGTATATCTTGGTTTTATTATTGATGTGTTATTTTATACATGCTTAGTTGTTATTCGGATTTTATACCATGACGTTTTACATATGTTATGCATGATTAGGTATTTTTATATTTCTTATGGACTGTACTCTATTGATTCTCTATTTAGTTATCCTTTATTATGTCATGCTTATTGTCTACTCATATACCCGCAGAGTCCGCCCGGACTCACTACCGCTACCTCCCATTTTTGTTTCAGGTAGCAGGTAGATATTTTGCTTGGAGTCAGGAGAGAATCCAGTCGTCAGTCCCCAGAGTTGAGTTGTTTTTCGTATTTGGTTTAGTTGCTTTATTTTCGGTACTTAGTGAGTTTTCGCATTTTATTTGTTTATCAGGTATTCAGATTGGTTTTGTTATTATTATAGAGACAGAGACATTTGAGTTCTTTTTAAGTTGTGGTTTCTTTTATGGTTATGGTGGCTGAGTCACCCGTTATCTTTTATGCTAATATAAACTGCGTGGTGATGTTTTATTTTCTGTTATGATAGCTGAGCCATTTTTTATGATGAGAGTGTATGTATATTTACCCTAACTTGTCCGCCGTACAGGGGAGATGTTGCCCGATTTTTGAGTAAGCATGTGCCTCTGGGGTCATGACATCGACACAAGACATCAAACACAAAGCAGGATCTAACTGAACTCGAGTGATCACATTAAAATTTTCTCTCGGTACTTACAAATAATATTAAACTCAAGCATGGCTCGATAATGCATGTTTTCGAGCTCAAAATCATGCTCGAGCTTGGCTCATTAAATTAATCGAATGAACTCGAACTAATTTTTTTTGAACCGAGACCCGAATAACTCACAATCAATTTGATTCAATTTACCCCTAGTAGTATTCTCATCATGGATGGAGTTTCTTCATCCAAAATTGTGCACTTCAAACAAAGGGATTCCTATGATCCTATGACCTTATTTTCGATTCATGTTGATACTGTTGGTGCCCCGGTTGGTTTTGATGTGATCAACCAAGTTAGGTTAGTTCCTGTTGATTTTAATCCCTCTGCTAAGTGTGCAGGAACTTAGGTACGGAGAAAGTCGAGCGTAAGACGCAGTGGACGAGAAGGATTGCACGGGAAGTGAGCCGACGGGCTCGGTACAATCCGAGGGACGCGGAAGCTGCGGAAGAGTAAGTCGGTGGAGCGTGAAGGACGCGCGCGACGTCCGAGGGACAAGAAGCCGGAAGGAAGCACGCTCGAGGGGCGAAAGGTCGGAGTCGGGTTCGGGTGAGCCTAACTCCGATTGGTCAGAAATCATCCAGAAGATCTACTTACGAATAGTCAAGTTGCCTTTGACTTTGACTTGGATCAAGACAAGCGCGACGTCTTTTATAAAAACTTTTATATTAAAACTTTTAATTAAAGCTTTTATTAAAATGGCTTTTAATAAGACGAGCTCGAAAGAATTAAGCTTTTATTGAAGCTTTTAATTAAAGCTTTTTTAAATCACACGTGGATGCAATCTACATGCGAATTAAGCTTTTATTAAAAGCTTTTAATTAAAGCTTTAAAGGAGCCGATTAAAGGAGCAATCCACACTTTACCAGCCTTGAAGCAATCGTTTCAAAGGAGCCGTTGAGAAGACCATTTGAGCCGTTGAAGACCATTTCAAAGGAGCCGATCAAGTTATCTCTTTTAATTAGAGTTTAAAAGTTGATTGAGATAATCTTAGATCTACGATCAAGATAAAACTCAATCTTGTATCAACGGTCAAGATCATATCACTCAACCTATAAATAGGCTTAGAGATTCAGAGTCATTTCATTCAATTCTATTGTAATTCTCTCTAAAGTCTAGTGTGCTTCAGTTGTAAGGCTTCTCCGCCACAAGGAGAGTTTTTTTGCTTTAACCGTCTTGGAAGCAACGACCAAGTTGCAACCAAGTTTTTTTTTAATAGACGAGTTCTTCCAATTCTTTTATTTATTAGCCAGCCGTCTATTCACCCCCCTCTAGCCGGACCAACCCGATCCAACAGATACATTATAACAAAATGTGAAGTATTCATCTTAACAGTCCCTTCATGGCAACCTTATAGATTTTAGAAGGGGTAAGTCATATAGGAGACAATTTTCCCTAATACATCAACCATTTTCTTGGAAGAATATAGGCACCCAATGAAATATTTTTACACCCATTGGAAATTAACCCCAACAATTCACGTTGATACATGCTTTTAAGGATGAGCATCTGTATTACAAAATCAATAAACTAAACCAAGCAAACCGATCGAAATCAAAATAAAAGTTTAATTGATCAGTTTAGTTTAATTTGCACACTAAGTGAAATTTTTTATTTTATTCAAATTATTAAAACAATTTCAAATTGTTAAGATTTTTATTTGTTGAGGTAAGATTAAATCTCTCTCAATAATATTATTATATGAATTTAAGCCACATATGACTTTTGACTTAGAATCCTTTACATTTTATTCACTTGTCATTAGACCAAACAATTATATATTACTAGATTTAAAGATAAAAATATTAATTTTCATACTTCCTTATTGTACTTCTATTTTTTCTAATTAACATAACCTCAATGCTACACATATTCAATTTATATTTATTTTTAACAAACGATTTCAAATCGATCCAAACTGAAAGCAAATATAAAATTTTAATTTGATTTAGATTTAGATTTTTCATACCAAACTATTTTGGTTTGATTTTTATTTTCCTCATGAATTTGATAAATGGAACCATGCCTTCTACATACTCTTATTGTGCCCTAAAGAATTCATTTAATCTTGATTGTAGGATATTAGCTGAACTTTAAAGAACTAGTTAAATGAGTATCAAGTGAGTTGGAACAAGTTTAATATATCCGTTCATTAGGTACCATTCAATAGGTTTGATGTTCAAATGAGTATACGAGTTATAAGTGTGGTTGTGTTTATATTATCATCGTTTGTGATGAATTGTGTTTGTATTTGTATATCATTATCTGTGATAGTTTTATATAAATATGAAAATTATAAATAGAGTATATTCTAAATATAAAAGTTTTCTTGTATGTTTTTTTCATTTATCGACGGAAACATATATATTTCCGTCAGAAAATATCACAACCAGATTTACAATACACCATCGATATTTACCGACAGAAACACTAATGCCAAACGGAATTCCTATACCGGTGGTAAAATACCAACGGAAACACTATTTTTCATTGGTAATTATACCGACGGTGATTACTTCCCGTCGATATAATTATCGACGAAAATACAATTTCAATTGGTAAATCATCTCCGACACAATTTATTTCGACTGCCAATTTTCCGTCATAATTTCGTTGGTAAATCAATATACCAATGGAATTATGACGGATACATCATCAATAATAGACAAATTTTTTTGTAGTATTATCTTCAATATCGGCTGAACCGAGGACTCGGCTAGCTAGGTTGTAGCACAAGATGATTTAAGTAGTGGTAGCACAATTAGATGAGTTATATTGTATTGTGTTTGATTTCAAGATGAGGATTGTTTGTACATGCATGGCACGCATAGAAAGTTTAATATAATCATCCTAGAAACAAAAATAGGAGGACAAAAGAGATGGATCACATTTTCATATCATGACCATGGAACGATAATTACATGTTACTGCTATTTGTCGTCCACGATATTTAACACAAATAATTAGTTGAATTGATCAATAATACAAGCCCACGGATCCTCACTCAATTCCATGTCCCTAAACAAAAGAGATATTCAGAAACATGCATTATTATATATATAATTCATAGCAGAAAAGTTTTTTTTTCCTTTTTCTTTTGTAAGAAAACTCCGAAAACAGTGATCTGATCAAATTGGGACTTGATTTAGGTTATTAATTAAACTGATCTGTGTGCCTTAAAATGAGTTGAAGCATTCATGTTCGGAAGAGTTGGCATCGTCACAAGGAGAATGAGTGTGCCTTCCCTCGTACGTCGTGATGACCATTCGACAATCTTCCGACAATCTCTCGACCCTCTTCTTCACGCGACAGTTGCTGTGAGTGCAACGATAATAACTTCTGCTCGATCGATCGCAAATTTATATATAGCTGAGCATTAATGTTGATTAATTCGATCTATATATATATATATATATATATATATATATATATATATATATATATATATATATACGTTTCAAAGATGCGTATAATTTACCTTGGATGCAGACTATTTTTGACAACTTTTTGGCCGTATTTCCTCCACTTGTAGCCATCGTCGAGCACATCCACATCACTTCTAGTCTGGAAGCAAAACCTCGGCTCCCTCATCTTCCTCCTCACTTTCACCTTTCCCTTCTCCATGGAGTTATTGGAAGTACTCCTCCACCTACGTGCGCGTGCATGCACAGTATCAGCTAGTATGAGAAATTAGAATCGTCGTCATATATAATCATCGATCGAGCATCCCCCTCGTCGTATACAATACCATGAATTGGCACCATCTCTGCAAGAGCTCTGATCATGGTGAGCTTTCAGATCCGAAGTACCTACCTATTCACAGACTATGTGAGGAACATCGATCGAACGATCATGCATGTATAGCGGACCTCAAATCAAATATATATACAGTCGAGACTGATCGTATATGTGTACGTACGTACGTACCTCTTCGTTGCTGCTGGCGGCGGCCGCATGGTTGGAGAAGGGAGAAGGCTGATCAGTGGACAGCAGGAATGGAGTCGTACTGCTTGCTTGCGGTGGAAGTAGAAACCCTAGATCTTGGAGCGTGTCCTTGCTTGCTGGGTGCCCTAACTCCCCCACAGACGGCGCTGAGGAGGGAGGGAGGTAGCAGCGTGAGGCACCTCCTTCCATGGATCAGCTGCAACGAGATTCCTTAGCCTGCAGCAACCCCCCTTACTCTTCTTATTGCTCTACGAATACACATCCATTTCATGGGGCATCAAGGGGAAGGGGGAATTAACTGACAAATGTCGGTTAATTGTTGGTTGATTTTGTTTCTTAACTTCAGATTTATATGTAGACTTGGTCAGATACAAAGTAATTGATGATGAGCAATTTGTTTACATCATAATTAAAAATTATTAGATTTTATCAGGTAGCAAGCGAATCTAACTGGAAGATGTACACACTCATTGCGATCGAAAAGGAGGATAAGACTGGGGAAAGGAGAAAAGCTCGCTGCCAATGCCAATTGCATAATGAAGCACAATTTGTTTATATATATAATTGAATACCACACAGAAAGGGGTTTGTCTTATTCAATCATGAAAGATAAGCGTACACTGAAACCGAAACTGAAACGTATGAACAATTCATCATGGCTGATCTCGCACTGCAGACATATTTAATGTTTGCAGAATTCATGTGTAATATTTCAGATTAATTTAAAGATCGATACTAGCTCCCTCAATCATTTCTTCGAATTCGTTCATATTATCGCCTTGTGTCACTGTCCTGCGTTGCATTGACTGCCTAATTAATTAATTATTTCACTGAGAAAGAAGAAGAAAATAAACAGTTGGGGTTTCATGTCATAAAGCTGCAAAACCTGGTTAGCTAACTAGCTATTGATTAAACCTAGCTATATATCCTCTGGAGGACAAATACATGCGATTGCAAAACTACAACAGTTACTTATTTCTTTCTTTCAGTAAAATGGATGGTGTGTAGCTAGATCGATCGTCTTTAACTTTTTACTGTCATTGTTGCATTCATTGTCATGGTCATGGTCATTTCTCGCGGCCATGATTACCAATAGTAGTTTGAGATTTCCCCGTCTGCAACTGCACTTGAGGTTTTAATTACAATATTTTCCTCTGGAGAATGAGTGGGAGTGGAAGGGACTGGGGAGGGGCCATTCTGCCTCCCAACGCAGCAACCAATGGCCCTGCCATTTCTCCTTCTCTCTTTCTTTCTATCTATCTATCTTTCTGTCAATCCACCGAAATGATCATGAGCTGCTGATACCCATCACGCCCTTCCAAATCCCCTCGGCAATGAATGCTTCTCCCCGTTCGACCAATTGCAGAAGAACAAAGGGAACATCATGAGATCTAGCTGTGTGTCTAATGTGCATCTATACTTTTCCCACTCATTCTCTCACCTCTGGATCCAATACCACGAGAGTGGCTTTGCAGAATCCAATATGTATATCTGTCTCTTTATCTCTTTCATTTTTATTTTAAAAAAAATAAAAAATAATCTAATTATTTTTTATTATTCCTATATCCATCTCTTCCTTTATAATGTTGATCTGAATACATCAAGAAATACTTATAAAATCCCATCTAAACTATCAATATTTTTAAATTTATTATCCAAATAAAAGAAAATCCTTACATTGTGAATTCATCAAATGGGTGGCTTTTTATTTTTTTTTATCAAACAAGCGTTCCACATCACGGATAACTCATTATTCAACTATCTTTCAATACACTATTCCTATTATTATCAACCATCTAAATCCAGAACCAAGAGCACATTGTAACAATCATTTTTTCTAAGCCGGTGAAAAAAAACATTTTTTCTACATCACCGATATCATGGAACCGGTGAAAACGTCCACGATATCGGATGATTATTCCAGATTCGACATGCACAACCTGATTAATCATTTTTTTCTAAACCTCGATTCTCATGGGAGGGTGCTTTAAGTGTGAGTAGCGTTGACGAGAAACGAGTTTCCTATGTCTCACGTCTTTCACATTGCTAGTAACATACTGCGGAGTTCAATATTCCTTGTAGCTTCTTTCGGCTACTTGGTGTTGTAACTTTCTAGTCAGCATATACCTACTTGCTACCCGTTTCTCTATGAGTTAAGACTTCCTCTTTTTCGAGATCGTCACTTGTTACCCCTTTGTCTTAGGCCACAGGTATACAAAACCACTTGAATCCATTGCAACATCATGGTATGCATTGGAGAATAGATACCGAAAGTCAGGCCAAACCCATTCTACTGAAGATTCTTCTCATCCAAAAAGAAAGCTGAAGTCGTTCAAAACAAAGCATCAACATTCTAGATAGTAGAAAGTATAATTACTTAATCAACAAAGAAAAAGGAAGCAAAGTGCTATACATGTTGAATTTAGACTTTGTGATAAATGAATCTTTTACAACAATTTTTTCAGGAAAGTTCAAATTTTACATGGGATAAAATTCACACCATTGAAGTAAGCACAATTTTTCTTTACAGCTATAGCTTTGCTTAAAAGCTCAAAAGCATACTTCTTTGCTTGTGACAGGCTTTCACGTAGGTCAGCTTTCACTAAAATTAACCTAGTTCCAACTAAAACGATGCTCCTCTGAAGTAACTATGCTCCCCTTTGTTATCTATGATGGAGAAAGGTGATTAACAAAAAATAATAATTAA
>JAGFNQ010000758.1:1010403-1054845 GCA_024364735.1 Boesenbergia rotunda
ATGTGCCTCCTTCTGCCTAACTGGAGAGCTCTCGTATGTGGTGGGGAGCGAGTCAAGAGTAAGAGGATAGTCAACCAGATGAGCTGGACAGATTTCGAGCAAGAGTTCTATGAGGAGTTCTTCCACATGCGGGTTACCAACAAGCACTACGAGGACTTCATGGAGTTCAGACAAGGTAACCTACCAGTGGGAGAAGCAGTCGCGAAGTTCAACCGACTAGCTCGCCTCTGCCCAGAGCTAGTCAGCACAGAGAAAGAGCGAGTCAGACTGATGCTCCGCATGCTGAACCCTGAAATAGCACTCAACGTGAACAGCGGGACGCACCGACCCCAGACCAGCGAGGAGTTGGTCAGTAGTGCTCTAATCTCAGAGCACTATCTGAATAGCATCAAGGCACAGCAAACACAGCAGAAGCCAGTCCTGATTGAGAACAAGACAATCGGAGGCCAGAAGCCCCAGCCAAATAACCAGAACTGGAAGAACAAGAACCACAAAAGGAAGCAGTGGCCTGGCAGCCAAAAAGGAAACCCAGAGAACAAGCAAGCTAGGTATCCACCTTGTCCTAAGTGTGGGAGGACCCATCCAGGAGCATGCCTTTTGGGTGTAACTGGATGCTACTCATGTGGACAAGAGGGACACATATCTAAAGACTGCCCAAACAAGTTTAAGGTACTTCCTCAGCAGTCCGTATGGTATGGAGGCAAGCCTCAGTTACATTACATGCCTACTATACTGGAGGGACCTCAGATCAGTCAGGGAGGGTTGGAAGCAGCACCAGTTCCAACCAATGCCAGAGTCTTTTCCCTCGTGAAGGAAGAAGCTGCCAGCGCCTCCACGGTCGTAACAGGTCAAATAGTTATTTTTCGACATTTAGCTACTACACTATTTGACACTGGGGCGACCCATTCTTTCGTATCAATACCTTTGGCTAGTAAGTTACAGGTGCCTGCAGAGAGTTGGGAGTCCAGATTCCTAACAACTCTCCCTTCAGGGGAGATCATGGAATCCACCCAGCGGCTCCGGGCTGTACCAATCAAGATTTCAGACCGAGAGATATATGTCGATCTGATAGTCCTTGCGATGCAAGACTTCGACATCATACTGGGCATGGATTTCCTCAGTAAGTACAACGCTTCAGTGGACTGCCGTAGAAGGAAGGTGGTTTTCAGCCCAGAAGGAGAACCACCATTCGAGTTTCAAGGAGCCCCAAAGAGGAAGACTCAGAAATTCCTCTCAGCCTTGGCAGCCCACCAGATGCTAGAGCAAGGGTGTGCTAGTTTTCTTGCACACGTAGTGGACTCAGAAGCAAAGAAAGAACTCAAGCAGGAGGATGTACGGGTAGTCTGCGAATATCCAGAAGTATTCCCAGAAGAACTACCTGGACTACCTCCCAACAGAGAAGTGGAATTCGAGATCGAGCTAGTACTAGGTACCAGTCCGGTCTCGAAGGCCCCCTATCGTATGTCTCCAGCAGAGTTGAAAGAATTACAAGAGCAACTCCAGGAGCTACTAGACAAGGGCTTCATTCGCCCGAGTCATTCACCCTGGGGAGCTCCTGTACTTTTCGTCAAGAAGAAGGATGGGTCTATGCGTCTGTGCATAGACTACAGAGCTCTGAACAAGGTAACCATCAAGAACAAGTACCCCCTTCCTAGAATAGATGATTTATTTGATCAACTCAAAGGGGCTACAGTGTTCTCGAAGATAGATCTGCGTTCTGGGTATCATCAGCTAAAGGTTAAAGAAAGTGACATCCCCAGGACGGGCTTCAGGATAAGATACGGCCACTACGAATTTGTAGTGATGCCTTTTGGAGTAACCAATGCTCCAGCAGTCTTCATGGAGCTGATGAACCACATCTTCAGAGAGTATCTCGATAAATTCGTCATTGTATTTATTGATGATATTCTCATATACTCACAGACTCCAGAGGACCATGCTACACACTTGAGGATAGTGCTGCAGATCCTTCAGCAGGAGAAGCTCTTTGCAAAATTCTCAAAGTGTGAGTTTTGGCTAGATCATGTGACCTTCCTAGGTCACATTGTATCCAAAGAAGGCATTCAAGTTGATCCAGCCAAGATAGAAGCAGTCAGCAACTGGTGTAGACCCAAGAATGCCAGTGAAATCAGAAGCTTCTTAGGCCTGGCAGGATATTACAGAAAATTTGTGGAGGACTTTTCCAGAATAGCCTCTCTACTCACAGCCTTGACCAGAAAGAACAAGAAGTTTGAACGGTCAGATAAATGCGAGCACAGTTTTCTAGAGCTGAAGAAGAGACTGACTAGTGCTCCCATCCTGACTGTTCCAGAGAGTGACAAGGCCTTTGACATCTACAGTGATACATCCAAGATGGGCCTTGGAGCTGTCCTCATGCAAGACGGTAAAGTAATAGCATATGCCTCCAGACAGCTCAAGGACTATGAGAAGAATTACCCTACTCATGACCTTGAGCTAGCAGCTGTGGTTTTTGCACTGAAGCTCTGGAGACACTACCTGTATGGAGTGCAGTGCAGAATCTTCACAGACCATCAGAGTTTGAAGTACTTCTTCACTCAGAAGGATCTGAATATGAGGCAGCGCAGGTGGCTAGAGTTGGTCAAAGATTATGACTGTGAAATCCTCTACCACCCAGGTAAAGCTAATAAAGTGGCAGATGCACTGAGCAGGAAATCCTGTGCAGCACTGATGTCCCTATCATCACTGTCTCTACCACTTCAGAAAGAAATAAAGGATTTTGGAGTCGAGGTAATAATTGGGCAACTTTCTGCATTGACTCTAGAGTCAACCCTGCTTGTGGATATACAAAGAAAGCAAAGTCAAGACCCAGAGATCCAGAAGATCAAGCAGGAGATCCAAGAGGTAGAAAATTCAGAGTTTCGAGTATCAGATAGTGGCATCCTCTATCTTAGAGACCGCCTTTGCGTCCCCAATGATGAGGAACTAAGAAAGAATATTCTAGAAGAAGCCCACAGTACCCCGTACTCTATGCATCCTGGTTCTACCAAGATGTACCAAGATTTAAAGAAAAGGTTCTGGTGGTCTGGACTCAAGCGAGACGTGGCCAGATATATCAGTACCTGCTTGACCTGCCAGAGAGTCAAAGCAGAGCACCAGAGACCAGGAGGAGTTCTGCAGCCTCTTCCCATTCCAGAGTGGAAGTGGGAAGAGATATCCATGGACTTTATCACAGGTCTCCCAAGGACCACCCATGGACACGATGCAATTTGGGTGATAGTGGACAGATTGACCAAGTCTGCCCACTTTCTAGCCATCAAGGTGTCGCACTCAGTAGAGCATTTGGCGCAGTTATATGTGAAAGAGGTGATCAGGCTTCATGGAGTTCCGAAATCTATCATTTCTGATAGAGACGGGCGCTTTGTCTCTCACTTCTGGGAGTATGTTCAGCACGCACTGGGCACCAAACTTAAATTCAGCACAGCCTTCCATCCCCAGACTGATGGACAGACAGAAAGAGTAAATCAAATTTTAGAAGATATGCTCAGGGCCTGTGCACTAGATTTTAAAGGCAGTTGGTGCAAGTACCTGTGTTTAGCTGAATTTGCCTACAACAATAGCTATCAGGCCACTATCAAAATGACACCTTATGAAGCATTATATGGCAGGAAATGCAGATCACCCATATGCTGGCAAGAAGCTGGTGAGAAGAAAGAGATGGAGTCAGGACTAGGCAGCCAGACTGAGCTTATAGATGAGACCACTCAGGCTATCCAGATGATCCGCCAGAGGATTGAGACTGCCCAGAGTAGACAGAAAAGTTATGCTGACACACGCCGTAGGCCACTTGAATTCCAAGTTGGAGATTCAGTATTCCTCAAGGTCGCTCCTATGAAGGGAGTGATGAGATTTGGCAAAAAGGACAAGCTAAGTCCTCGCTACATAGGACCCTACAAGATCATAAAGAGGGTTGGTAAGGTAGCATATGAGCTGGACTTACCAGAGGATATGTCAGCTATCCACAGTACCTTTCATGTCTCTATACTAAAGAAGTGTATTCACGATCCTAGCCAAGTGATTCAGCCTCAGTCAGTACAGATCCAAGAAGATCTTAGCTATGAGAGCAGACCGACACAGATAGTGGACAAAGCAGTTAAAAGATTAAGAAATAAAGAAGAGCCACTAGTGAAGGTCATCTGGCAGAATCAAAAGCATGAGGAAGCTACTTGGGAACGTGAAGACAGCATGAGAGAAAAATATCCAGAATTATTTTAAGTTCGAGGACGAACTTTTTATAAGGTATGGGGGATTGTAACGCCCCAAAATTTCCATATTGAAGTTCTTAAAGTCCTTAGAACTATTTAAAAATGTTTTAGAAATATTCTAGATATTTTTAGAAATTTTTAGAATATTTTTATGGAATTTTCCGAGTCCGTTTAGTATTTTTAAAAAAGGAAAAACTTTAAAGGGCAGCAGGGGGGTTCGAACTCGCGACCACAGGATGAGCAAGCCCTTAGGGGCGCGCAAGTGACCGACTGGGCTAGGGTATCAAGCACAACAAAAGGTGGAGAGAAATAATTTTATAGAGTAGTTAAGTTTTTTTTCATGAAGAGGTATTTAAACCCCGCTTAAGTCGCGTGAAACCCTTGGAGGAGAATTTTCGGCTGCGTGCGAGAAGGGGGCGAGGGAGGGGCTGCGAAAACAAAAGGGAACCTAGGTCTTCTTTCCTCCTCTCCTCTCCTAAGGGGCACCGGCTAAGGGAATCTCAAGGGGGTCGGAGCGTTTCGTTCGTCTCGACGAGAAGAACACGTAGGCGCGGACGGCTCGTAGAGATCTCGAGTTTCACCCGAGCCCTAGTCGTCTAATTTCGGTTGTAAGTCCAAGAAATCAAGGTAAGTACTGCTCGCCTGCAGTAAGAGGCGGTTTTCCGCAAGTTTTTCCCGTTAGAAAGTTAAAAATGCAATTTTCCTTTAGTTTATGATTTTGCATGTAATCCTAGTTTAATCCATGCTTGTATAAGTTTAATTAAGTACCCTATATGAGGTTAGGGTCTAAGAAAGCTATAAGAAAAGAAAAGAAAGATAAAGAAAAAGAAAAGAGAAGGCCAAGGCCTTACGAAATCCCCAAAAGTCAAGACTTAGGGATTTGGGCACACAAGGTGTTCGATAAAATGCCAAGGTATTTAAAGATAAGAAAGAAAAGAAAGAAAAGCTATTTTATTTTCTAAGGCCAGTACCCGGCGTCCAAGGGCGTCGTTAAAGAAATCCAGGTGTCCAATTCCAAGGTCTTGGCCCTGGTAGACCAAGGTCTGCTTTATTAGGATTGGCGGCTCGCTACCCCAACCTTTTAGGGAACGCGCATAAGATGGTACTTACGTCTTAAGTGGATCCAAGTGAGTATTATTTTCAAGTATATGCTTTAGCAAAGTTTTCCTAAAGTTTAAGGAAGTTTTCTCAAAGTTAAAGAAAGATTTAAAGTTAAAGAATTGCTAAAGTTTTATGTTAAGCCAAGAAAAAAGTGAGTTAAGACTTATTAATGTTTGAGTATGCATGTTTTGAGTTATACATGTTTTAGTGTTTCTTTTAAGCATAAAAGTATCTCATGTGATTTCACATTGTTTAAAAAGCATGCTTGCACATTTCGAGATTTTGTGAGCTAGATAGTATTTGCTAAGCTTTATGCTTATTAGTTGCATTTCCTCTTACTGCAGATAAAGGTAAAGGCAAGCAATTCTGAAGGAAGGCGACGAGGCGGTGCTGAGTGACGTGTGTGTGGTGGCTGACCTTGGAGAGATCCTTGGGATGAGACAGTTTAGCTTATTTGAAATGCAATGTTTAAGATTTCCAAATTCCAAGTTATTGTGTTATGGAGTTTATTAAACATTTATGCTTCGGATAGTTTTACATGCTCAATTTTGTAGAATGAAGACTCCATGTTATTTCAATTAGTATGCCTACTTTTGTGAATGCACTAGATGAGTAAGGGCATGAGTAGTTTAACATGTGGATACATTGCATTTTAGACTTATTCTTGAGCTTATTATTATTCCCTTTTGGACTAAGTCCTAATTGTGCTTAAAATGCTTGTGAATTCGGTAGAAAAGTAAGATTTACATTCTATGAAGTCCTAGAAATATTATTGCATGTGCCAAGATGTTGTTAGTTTCGAATTAAGTCTTATTGCTTTAAATATGCTTAGAAAAGTTGCATGCATATTCCATAGTGCTCTAGAAATGTTATAGAATCTTATAAGTGGAGTTTGGATATTGTACCATGCATGACTATTAAAGTTAGAATCTCAGTCTTAGATAGATTAAATACAAAAAAAAAAGTTCCGCATTTTTAGTCGTGCATTAGAGTCAAGAAGTAGACAAGTAACGGTCCGTCTAAGGTAGAGAAGGCGGGTTGCTACAATATGCATCTATCAATTCAAACCTAAAACATGCAATTTGAAACCAACTACATGTTAACTCAAAGAAAGACAATCAACAATCAACAAGCATAACCACAATGAAGAGATTCACCCAACACATCAGAGATGGACCCAAGCTTCGGATGAACGGCGGTTGTGGCGCTTGCGGAGGAGATTGGACCTTCCTCTTCTAACCCGAGGAGAAGGCTGCCGGATGACGAAAACGGGCTACCGGATGCGGATATGGATGAAGGAAGATGAATCTTCCTCTTCTAACCCGAAGAGGAGGATTGCCGAAGATGGAAGAAGCTTAAGGAGATGTGAGGGAGAAGGAGAAGTGAAGGCCGGTGGTGGTGAGGGTGTATAGCTCCGCCGACCCCTTGGTGGAGTCTATGGCGAGCTTCCCGTCCAGGATCCCTCGAGAAGAGCATGGCGTGTGGAAGATTTAGGTTTCTTAATGGGTTTTGGATTTTGGATTGTCGAGACAAGTAAGAGATTTGGATCCGAATCCAATAAGGATTGAAATTGAGCTTTGAAAATTGAGCAATGATAGGGAGAGTGAAAAGGCACCGGATCCTCTATCCCAGGACAGGGGCCTGTCCCGAGGTCCCGCTCGCTGGCGAGTCGTCCGATCGACGATCGGACACCACTAATAATTTTTGATCGTCGTCCCGAATAAAACGATATCCTCGGAGAACGGTCAATCGGTCTGAAACATCGCATTGCAATCTCGTCGAATTTGACGGTGAATACGGCAACATCACAATTGTGGCAATACTCGACGGGTTCACGGTACCCCCAGGGTATAGTTTTGTTCGGGATGACGGCCGGAAGCCGCCGATGATGTCCGATCGTTGATCGGATGGCTCGCCGGCGAGCGGGACAGAGGGACAGAGGCCGGATCCGGGACAGAGGATCCGACCACGAGTGAAAATGGGAGAGTGAAAATCATAGTGAATGATGTGGCATGACGTGGCATGACGTGACACTTTACATGCATACGCCCAATTATCACTTGGACACCATCGGCGACTTTCGGCCGCCGCCCCAAATCAAACTATACCCTGGGGGGGGGCACGATGAACCCGTCGGAGATTGTGCATGCAAGGTGTCACGCCATTCACTATGGTTTTCACTCTCCCAATCATTATTCTTAAAAATTGGGAATAAGGTTTGGGTTTGAAAACTGAGATGTTGGGTTGATTTAGGTTCTTGGTTGAAACCGTTAGAAGACTCTTGATTGAGTTGGATGAACCCAACTCTCCATTGAACTAAGCTTTAATTGATTTGAACCTCATCCTATTGAGCCAAATTGAGAAGAATGGGTCTCTCAATCTTGAACCATGCTTCAATTGAACCAAGCTCCTCAACCCTCGCATTGGGTTCAATCTATTTGACTTGTGCTCATGACTCTGCTTGAATTCCTTATAAAATAATGAAATAATACCAAAATTTAGGAAAAATTATAATGAGCTCAAAAATATCTGACTCATAAAATATGATATAAATGCGAACTTAAGCATACGAGAAGGTAAAAAATAATAAGTATAGGAGTCAAAATAATACACTAAAATTCTCGTTATCATAGATCACCGAGCGAGATGCATAGTGGAGAGGAAGAAAGAGAGTGATAGTGGATGGAGTTTTCTTTCTCTTTATGAATGCTCTTTTTTTTGGCTCAAAGTCAGCCTCCTTATATAAGATCTTTATATCTCCGTTGTAAGGCGTAAATCCTTGGTGCACCCCAAATAACTCATCCTGTCATCTACTTGTCTTCTTAGTTATCATAATTTACCTACTTCGTGTTGGTCCTGACACAGACTGGCAAGGGCGATGGCGGCGAGCGCTTCGCCATTTGCCACATTCATATCTTCGTTGTATCAAACAGTCGAATAAAAGTCATTCATTTCCTTTACTCGTCAACCTTGAAATGTGTCGGTCATTTCAATTGATGATTATAAATTCTACAATAATCACATTATACATCCATTATTTACCTTGAGCAATAAGCAAAATAATGATTTAGGTAGCAAAACGTATTTCAATTGGACCAACATTCAATGCACACAAGACATGCTCATACATGAGTCATCTTTGGTTTAATGCAATCTAGACCCTGAAGTTGCATCCCCTGTGCAGATGCACGTGAGAGAGAGCCTCTCTTCATGTATATGTTCACAACTCCATTAATGGTTGTAACACATTATAAACCAACGTCATTGCCATGAAACTCCCAATGTGGGATTAAAGTCACATTCATAATGGAGTCTCTTCCCATCGATCACTTTTCCATTTACATTATTTCCATCAATCTCCACATGAATAGAAACATGATATGTGATAGTATTCAACAATTGAGTTTAGTATAGGAGAAATAGGTTTTATCCTTTGAACCTTTCCTTGTGAAGATATGTTTGCTTATTGGTTGATAGTAGACACGATGCCCTTGAACTATTCTATCATCTGCATAAGCATTGACACATCTCACCCAGAACTCTCCATAATATAACTCAGTTCTTATTGGTATGCTCGTTCTTGATCATCAATATGCCTTATTCTGTGAAAAGTACTAAGAATTATGCCTCCAATTCTTTTTGAAGCGGCTCCACTTCTTTTTTACATAGGTGTTTGATAAGCACCATTTTATTGATTATTTTAATTGTTAAAATCCATGTTTGACCTATGTTTTTATTGCTTAATTGTGATTTTACCCTAGGTTTTAGGATTTCCTCTTATTTTGGACTTAATTATAAATTTACACATTTTTTTGGATTATTTGGCCACTAATTTTCTGATATATTTTTGTAGGCATGAAAGGATCCTGGACCTAGGGCATACTGGGTCAAACTTGAGTCGGATGTGAACCGGATCGAATTATCAAGCTTATAATTAATCCGGGCCGTCCGATTCAAAAGCGGCTAGATCTGAGCCATCCGGGATGATCTGAAGCAATCCGAGCTAGGGTTAGGGTTGATCAAGCTCTATGATCAAGATCTGAAGGTTTCATTCCAATCAGAGCTCAATCAACCGTTGGATCAAGCAAGGAGGGCTCTAGAGCGTCCATTCACAGATAGAGTTGATCTGGACCATCCGTTGCACATCTGGAGGATCCGAGCTACCACGAGGCAGATCCTGACCCCAGATCATCATCATAAAAGTTTGGCTCCAATCAGAGCAAGATTAGCCGTTGGATCTCCTCCGATCAATCTGGGCCGTCCGTTGATAACTATTTAATCAAAAAATCGCCGCAGCCCAGCCTTGTCGCGTCTTCGCCGTAGCTACATTCTTCAGCCATTTTTCATCAAGTTCTTCAAGTTTCTTAGTTTTGAAGGCGTGACCCCTCAATTCCAACTGCAGTTCATCATCTGAATCTTTGGAAGATAGCATCGATCAAGAATTCTTCTCAAATTTCATCCGGACAGAGGTGTTTGAGGGTTTCGGCATCATCTGTGGTCCGAGCACTGAGATCTTGGTTACAAACCATTTCCGACGATCTGAGCCACTTGTAGGGGTTCTCAGGTGAGCTCAGGTTGTCTCCAAATCACCATCGCAGCTCAACAAACCGAGATTGAAGAATTCGGATCGGAATTCTCCCAGCTGAAGTAGTTTGAGCAGATTTGATGAATTGAAGCTTAATTCCACTGATTTGCTGAGCCTAGGGGTTCGAAGCCGGCTCTTGCTTGACGACCAAGAAGATTTTGAGCTGAAGAAGGGTTGAGGAGTAGTTTAAATTGGTTAATTTCGTTTATTAGCAGTAGATTTCATTTCTGCCATTCGATTTCGTTTCTGTCTTTGTATCAGGAAACTAGATTTCGTTTTCTAATCGTTTTGCTTAAATTAGGTTTGGTTTCTTCAAGTTTAATAGCTAGTAAATGTGTTTAGTGGATAATTGTTTCTTATTTCAGTGTATTCCTTGTTTCAAGTTTGCGTATCAGCTTGTTCATGCGTATCAACTCTGTTTTGTTTCATTTCTGAAATTTCTGTTCAATCTGTTGCGTTTCAGTCCTTTATTTGCATCAAGTTAGTTTAAGTCTGTTCTTTTGAATTTACCTTTTAGTTTATTTCATTTCCAAAACCTCGCTATCCATTTCTGAAATTTTGATCAGCCGTATCACTTGCAATTCAGTTTTCTGCCAAATCCCTGAATTCTGCTCATGCGTGCCAATTTTGATTCTTAGAATTGTAGCTTCAATTGAATTCAATTCATGTTAATTTCGATTCCTGGGATAGTAGATAACAAATAGTTGCCACATTCAGTTGTTATTTCTGCACTTGGAGAAGATCACGCATCAGAAGCAATTTCTGCACATGTCTAGTTATTCACCATTCGAATTCTGTCCTGAGTTTTTGCATCTGCACTCCATTTCTGCAATGGACTGTTTCTGAATTGTGCATTCGAATGGTTTGCTTCACATTCAATTGCTTAATATCAGTGGTTTCACATTAGTTGTAGCGCTGCTCTGCTAGTATCAAGTAATGTTTCAAAATTGAAATTAATTGCAGTTTCGGCAAATAGCTTTTCTTTCTTGCAAATCAAGGTTGTTTAATTTCTGAAGGTTGTGTCGAGTTCTGAGTTTCCATTTTCGGTTGCTTGTGAAGTTTGCATTCTACTTGTTTGTTTCCCTCCAGTTACTGCACATCAATTTCTACCCATCAATCTATAGAGCTGAAGTTAGTTAACCTTTTGGCACAAAGGTTGCTCCATTGCGTATCAAGTTGGCACCATTTATGGAATCTGTTTTAAGTGAAGATTCAGCTAATGATTCATGGTTTTGAGCTGTAATTCCTGTAGTTCAATAAACCTTTTAGTGAGCTATTGTATTCGACTTCAGCTTGTTTCACAGCCAGCTCATTTCTTTAACTTTAAGCTTCATTCCGAATACTAGTTTTAACTGTTGCATTTCTTGTATCAAGAGAAGTTTTGGCATTGATTTGCATCGAATTAAGTGTGATTTTTAGTGCATTGTAATTTCTGATTGCAACCAAAACCTAATTTTATTCGAAACCCAAAATTCACAAACGACACCTAAATACAAGCGCGAATCAAACAACGTCAACTAGTCCCTGAGAAAAATACGACCTGTGGCCCCTATATTACATTTTCATACTTTTGATTGTAAAAGGGTTTCCAGCTTTTCATTTATAAATTCTAAATTTGAGGCCCACATTCGTGACAGTATATTTTGGGCTTATCAGTGTTCTCTCAAAGGTATTCTATATTACTCTATTGGATCATTAAAAATCGTATACTTAATCTTCATCCTTTCATTAGTCTATTGGGTAGTTGTCAACATTAATCTACTTAGTCGATGCAATTAGGTAGTAACATTGAACCTAGTTCTTGGGTTCTCTAGTTTTGCATAGGTTGAGTTTCCTTTGTACCAACATTTTCCATCGACATTAAACTCATTCCTCATAATGAGCTTGCAACTACTTCTATGGTTAACCCTTTGGTTAGCCGATTTGTTATATTATTCTTTGACTTTACATAGTCAATAGTGATAACTTCTGTTAAGAGTAATTTCTTAATGATATTGTGTTTACAATATATATGCCAACACTTGCCATTTTACAGATGACTCTGTATCCGATCAACATCTGACTGACAATCCCAATGTATATATATTGTCAGCATATGTTCCGACCATCTAGAAACATCTTCTAAGAATTGATGTAGTTATTCAATCTCTTCACAATATTTGTCAAGAGCTACAAAGTTAGATTCTATCGTAAATCTGGTTATTACGATTTGCTCAGAAGATTTTCACGAAATGACTGTACTTCCTAAAGTGAATACTTATTCACTCATAAGAGTCTTTCACATTGGATATTCAATTCACATCGTTGTATTATCTGATCACAAAAGGATATCTTATGTAGTGTAGTTCATAATCACGAGTATACCTTAAATACTTCAATACTCGTCATCCCCTTCCAATTCTCAACACCAGGATTACTCGTGTATTTCTCAGTTTGCATATTATATGGGCTATGTTTGGTCGTGTATAACTCATTAATTTTATATCATATTTCCAATTACTCAAGAGTTTTCTTTCTATTGGAACATGGATGGCTAGAGGGGGGGGGGTGAATATAGCCAGACACTAAAACACTTGTTCTTTGCAAACTTCTGCGATCAGGGTTAGCAGCAGCGGAAACAAAAACACAGAAGCAGAAATGAAGAACAGCAAATAAAAACACAGGGAAAGCAAACCGACGCTAACACCGCGATGTACAAGGTTCGGGGATAACTTGCCCCTACTCCTTGGCGTGCCCGTAAGGTGGGCGATCCCTTGATCGTCGGCAGATCAAGCATCGGTGAACATCAGATAAGATAGAGCCTCCTTCTCGGTGGAGAAACCTCTCCACAGATCTCACGGATGATTGAACTTGAGTACAAGAGATCACACAAGAAGGAACACTCACAAAGATCTCACAGGAATGCAACAAGATCGCTCAAGCACAAAGCAACAGAGAGCACAACCCCACAGCAAAAACATCACCCGTTTTTCTGTCTTCCCTGTTGTCGCTCCTCTGCTTCCAGCCTCGTCTTAAGCCTCTGCTCCCATCACCAGGCTCTCCATCAGCATCCACTGAAGCCACAGCCTGACCCCCTGACTCCCTGAGCACTCAGTCCACTGAAGACCCTCTCCAGCTGAGCCTCCGTCAGGTACCAGCTGCTCTCCAGATGCCGTTGAGACCTGAAACAAGGAAACAGCCAAACCTGCTCCAAGGAAAGCCTCCCATTGACTCTCCTCCAATGTTTGAATCATCCCTGTAAAGCCTGCATACTCCAATAGAAGTTTAGCAATGCATATCAAATGAAATCAGCAAGTAGCAGAGAATCGGCAGTGAAAACAGACGCGATCAGAGCTTCTGATAGCGTATTTGAATTAAAGTTCTGCTCCTGATTGGTCACCAGACCGATCAGGGAGGAGCCTGATCGGTCACCAGACCGATCCAGCAGTCTTCTACACACTCCAGATCGTTCCCCAGACCAATCTAGCAGTCTGCTGCACACTCCAGATCGGTCCCCAGACTAATCAGGCTTCAGCCTGATCGGTCACCAGACCAATCAGGCTGCTTCCAGACCGATCAGGAGTCATCCTGATCGGTCATAAGGAGAATCTCGTGACACTTGATCGTTCACTAGACCGATCTGAACAGTATCCCTGATCGGTCACCAGACCGATCAGGAGCAGATCAGCAGGGGAACCCAACTCACTGTGGGCTCCCTGATCGGTCACCAGACCGATCAGGAGCTGTGCAGTGAGTGAAACGCATACTCCCTGATCGGTCACCTGACCGATCAGGAGCTGTGTAGTGAGTGAAACGCATACTCCCTGATCGGTCACCCGACCGATCAGTCATCGCTGGATCGGTCACTAGACCGATCCACGAAGGAGCACCATGCCAACTTCCCTGATCGGTCACCAGACCGATCTAGGCAAGCCCAAATGCACTCTAAGTCACGAGAACAAGCCTCCAGCCCTTCTCTGACTCGTGCCATGCCCAGCTTCACTCACTGGGACTTCAACCTAGCCCTCCAAGCTAGGACCTGGCTTCACTCACCAGGGTTTTGGTCACCCGGCTTCACTCACCGGGACCCGGCTTCACTCACCGGGACCCGGCTTCACTCACCGGGATTTCAACCTAGCTTCACTCACTAGGATTTCCAGGACCCGGCTTCACTCACCAGGACCCGGCTTCACTCACCGGGATTTCCACCACCTGGCTTCACTCACCAGGACCCGGCTTCACTCACCGGGATTTCCACCACCTGGCTTCACTCACCAGGACCCAGCTTCACTCACCGGGATTTCATCAACCTAGCCCTCCAGGCTAGGACCTGACCCTCCAAGCCAGGACTTTTTCACCTAACCCTCCAAGTTGGGACTTTTCACCTAACCCTCCAAGTTAGGACTTTTCACCTAGCCCTCCAAGCTAGGACTTTTCACCCAACCCTTCCGAATTAGGACTTTTCAACACCTAGCCCTCCAAGCTAGAATTTTCCACACCTAACCCTCCAGGTTAGGATTTACCAACACCTAGCCCTCCAAGCTAGGATTTTCCATACCATGCCTAATCACCGATTAGGACTTAACCATAATCATAATCATCTACCTAAACTAAAATCGGTGTCAATACCAAAACAACAATCAGGGTCAGACTGCATCAATAATCTCCCCATTTTTGTTGTTTGACAATCCGATTTTAAGTTTAGGGATTCTCAATCAATTTTCTCAGATTCAGAATCATAGGTGAATCAGGATCCTTCCCCTACAACATGATCATTCTAAACTTAACCAACCACACTCTCCCCCTTTGTCGAACATCGAAAAGGGTCTAGAGGGGCTGTTAAGTTTAATCATACTCCCCCTCAACCAAGGGTCTCTTCCCAAACCCAAAATAATCAAAGGATAATTTTTGAATTGCATATGAGAGACATATACCATAAATGTATCATGGCAACAACGTATATGCATCATACGTCAATAAGTGTGAATTGCACATGAAACCATATACAGAATTATATCATGGTCAAACATGTATATGTTTCATGTGACAAGTAGGGAATGCATCTGTATCCGATACATAATCCTGAGTGGTCTCTGTGACCAATCAGGTTCGTTGAGTACTTGATACAGAAATATTTCTTATTAGTCTGAGGAGCGATCAAATTTCAGAAAAATTCCTGCAACTCTGATACATTCCTGATCAGACTGCATTAACAATTTGCATTCCACAATAGGGGTGTAGACTCTATTAATATTCGACATTTCAGAAACATTTCTGAAACACGACATTAAGAACAAGAGTCATGGCTCAACAAACCCTTTCTTATGAATTTGAACATTCCAACATAGGTTTGTATCAAATCACTATTAAGTACCAGGTTTGTACCACTTGAACAAATGTGTTTCAATTGTAATTGGTTTGTATCAGATTTGAGTGTATCAATATGATCATGTAATCTGATACAACTTGATGAAATGGGATCGGACTGAGGAGTAGTCTGATACCTCTGATCAGTGTTGAGCTGATCGGTCAGCGGACCGATCAGTATGACTCCTGATCGGTCAGTAGACCGATCAGGGTGAGTCCTGATCGGTCGGTGGACCGATCAGGGTGAGTCCTGATCGGTCGGTGGACCGATCAGGGTGAGTCCTGATCGGTCGGTGGACCGATCAGGTCTGACACAGAATGTTTTCTGAAACTGATCAGTTTCAGAAACAATTTCGTTTCAACTCTTACCCACTCTAATCCCTAATACAGTCAGATTTACTCCCTAGATGAGTTCCATTAACGAAAAAGTATATTTTCATATCAAAGAATTTCTATGGTTTAAAAAACAATCCAAAAACAGATTTGTATCAAAATATCATCAATATGTTCTAAGCATGATCATGTTTATTCCAAACAATTTTGATAATCCATCTAGTATTAGGCATATGAAACATATCAGGTTTGAACAGCTAAGTCATAGACCTTAAGTTCATGTTCCTTGTCTAATGATGTATGGTGAAGTTTTCATAGTGATTTCTGAATCAATACTAATTCATGTGTCCATACTTGTTCTTTAGCATGCATTCATGTTGTCTAACACATACAAAAAAATCATGGCATACTTGATCATGTTCACCAAACAAAATACCTTAAGCAAAACCTAAGTCTAAACCTTAATCTCATGTTCTTGTCTATTGATGCCTTATGAGTGATCAGTTCAAACAAAAACAATGAGGAAGTTGAGAAGTAATGTGTTCATCTTGTTCAAACTTTTCATGCCATAGACTAATATTAATAACACATATATTAAAGTCATGGCATACTCAACTAGGTTCATCTAAAAAATAAGAACACTTAAGCCTAAGATATATCATGTGTTGTTGCAAATATTTTGGCTAACTTCAAGACTTACAGTGAACTATAGAGTTCAATCCTAATCATGGCATATTGAAGTTAAAACTCATGGATTGGATTGAAAAGTCATACTTCCAAGTGTGTATTACAGTCATGGTTCCAACCGATTTGAAAACAAGTTTGAGTTAAGCTTCCAAAGCAGGTATGCATGCAATCATTTGAATAGAAAATTCATAGACATGGATAGCACACATGATGAATGCATAATTCTATTTGGTAAAGATGAACTAGACAGTTCCTTCTTTACTAAAGTAGATCATACTTAAGCATCATTAAGTTCTTTGACATATGAATTCCATAAAAATTTCTAGCCAAGGGTTCATATCGTTATAAAAACTAAAACAATAGAGATCAAAGTATTTAAGTCGAATTTTCCATAACCAACCATGTAAATGACAATTTTTTTCTTGGTCATGGGTTGGAGCACCAAATATCAACCTCCCATGTTGATAGATGCTCCCCCTCAATCAAAGCTATACAATTCTAAATATGGAGGTTTTAGGTACCCAAATTTTGGGACCTAAAGCATCAACAATGAAGGACTTAGGCACCCATGCCTTAGTCATTTTCTTCTTAACCTTTTGAACCCTAGAATTATTTTGTGCTCTAGATTGGGTTCTTGATATTAATGATACAAAGGTTGATTCTTTAGGTCGGTAACCTATACCGGCCTTATTGTAAACCGTCCGTTGGGAATTTAGTACCATGTCTAATGTTTTAGAGCTAGTTGAAAACTTTTCAAGAATATTCTTGAGATTTTCAATTTCACTCTTTAAGTCCTTATTGTCATTCTCAAGGGTCTTAACATGCGAGTCATCATGAAAATCATTAATACCCTCTACCCTAGAGGATTTCAATTCTTCTACTTCCAATTTCAACAATTTAACTTTGTTCTTGGATTTTTTAAGCAACCTAGCTAGACATGCAATGGTTCTATAACACTTATCTAGCTCGGGAGAGATTACCTCTTCATCATCCGAAGATGATGAAGGCACGGTTGAGGAGCTTGATTCGTCTCCACTCTCCTCTTCATTTGAATCCTCTATGGCCATGAGGGCACGGTGATGAGTGTACTTCTCCTCCTTCTCTTCTTCGGATGAACTAGAGGACAATTCATCCCATGTGGCCCTCAAGGCCTTCTTTTTTCTTTGATTTATCCTTCTTCTTCTTTAACTTTGAACATTCATCCTTGTAATGTCCTTTCTTACTACATTCATAACACGTAATATTAGACTTATCAATCTTAACTTCACTAGGGTTACCTTTACCCTTGAGGCGCCGACTCTTCCTCATCATCCTTCTAACAAAGTTGGCCATCTCGGAGGAAGAAGACCAGCTGCCCTCCTCCTCGGACTCGGATGAGGATGAAGATGAAGAGACTTCCTTCTCCTTCTTCTTCCCCTTCTTCTTCTTCTTGTTGTCACCTGCACTAAGGCAATACCTTTCTCTTTTGAACTTTTGTTAGAAATCTCATGTAGTTCCATTTCACAAAATAGATCTTCTAACTTAACACAAGATAAATCCTTGGACACCTTGTAAGCATCCACCATGGATGACCACAAGGCGTTCCTAGGAAAAGCTTTGAGGACATACCTTATAAGATCTCGGTTCTCTACCTTCTCATTAATGGAGTGGAGACCGTTGAGGATTTCTTTGAATCGTCCATGGAGTATACTTACTGTTTCATCCTCTTCCATGGACAGATTTTGGAGTTGGCTGAGAAGGAGGTCCTTCTTGGCAGTCCGGGTGTCTTGAGTTCCTTCATGGAGCTCAATGATCTTGCTCCATAGATCTTTAGCACTTGTGAAGGGACCAACTTTGATTAGTTGGTCCTTGGTCAACCCGCATTGCAAAGTTACCACCGCTTTCGCATCGGCTTCACCTTTCCGGATTTGATCTGCCGACCAACTTGAGAAGTCCATCTCTTTTCCCTCAGCATCATTAGGAGGGGAAAAACCTTCCTTGACAGCAAATCACATGCTCATGTTTGTCTTCAAATAAAATTCCATCCTTGACTTCCAATATGAAAAATCAGATTCGTCAAGGAAGGGTGGTGTGCTGGTGCTGAAACCTTCACTCACAGCCATCCTTGTTAGCTCTCGGTTGTTAAGCCGCTTGAACAGAGCCCCAAGCTCTGATACCACTTGTTGGAACTTGGATGGCTAGAGAGGGGGGGGGGTGAATATAGCCAGACACTAAAACGCTTGTTCTTTGCAAACTTCTGCGATCAGGGTTAGCAGCAGCGGAAACAAAAACACAGAAACAGAAATGAAGAACAGCAAATAAAAACACAGGGAAAGCAAACCGACGCTAACACCGCGATGTACAAAGTTCGGGGATAACTTGCCCCTACTCCTTGGCGTGCCCGTAAGGTGGGCGATCCCTTGATCGTCGGCAGATCAAGCCCCGGTGAACATCGGATAAGATAGAGCCTCCTTCTCGGTGGAGAAACCTCTCCACAGATCTCACGGATGATTGAACTTGAGTACAAGAGATCACACAAGAAGGAACACTCACAAAGATCTCACAGGAATGCAACAAGATCGCTCAAGCACAAAGCAACAGAGAGCACAACCCCACAGCAAAAACTTCACCCGTTTTTCTGTCTTCCCTGTTGTCGCTCCTCTGCTTCCAGCCTCGTCTTAAGCCTCTGCTCCCATCACCAGGCTCTCCATCAGCATCCACTGAAGCCACAGCCTGACCCCCTGACTCCCTGACAACTCAGTCCACTGAAGACCCTCTCCAGCTGAGCCTCCGTCAGGTGCCAGCTGCTCTCCAGACGCCGTTGAGACCTGAAACAAGGAAACAGCCAAACCTGCTCCAAGGAAAGCCTCCCATTGACTCTCCTCCAATGTTTGAATCATCCCTGTAAAGCCTACATACTCCAATAGAAGCTTAGCAATGCATATCAAATGAAATCAGCAAGTAGCAGAGAATCGGCAGTGAAAACAGACGCGATCAGAGCTTCTGACAGCGTATTTGAATTAAAGTTCTGCTCCTGATCGGTCACCAGACCGATCAGGGAGGAGCCTGATCGGTCACCAAACCGATCCAGCAGTCTTCTACACACTCCAGATCGGTCCCCAGACCAATCCAGCAGTTTGCTGCACACTCTAGATCGTTCCCCAGACCAATCAGGCTGCTTCCAGACCGATCAGGAGTCATCCTGATCGGTCATAAGGAGAATCTCGTGACACTTGATCGTTCACTAGACCGATCTGAACAGTATCCCTGATCGGTCACCAGACCGATCAGGAGCAGATCAGCAGGGAAACTCAACTCACTGTGGGCTCCCTGATCGGTCACCAGACCGATCAGGAGCTGTGCAGTGAGTGAAACGCATACTCCCTGATCGGTCACCAGACCGATCAGTTATCGCTGGATCGGTCACCAGACTGATCCATGAAGGAGCACCGTGCCAACTTCTCTGATCGGTCACCAGACCAATCCAGGCAAGCCCAAATGCACTCTAAGTCACGAGACAAGCCTCTAGCCCTTCTCTGACTCGTGCCATGCCCAGCTTCACTCACTGGGACTTCAACCTAGCCCTCCAAGCTAGGACCTGGCTTCACTCACCAGGGTTTTAGTCACCCGGCTTCACTCACCGGGACCCGACTTCACTCACCGGGATTTCAACCTAGCTTCACTCACTAGGATTTCCATCACCTGGCTTCACTCACCAGGACCCGGCTTCACTCACCGGGATTTCCACCAGGACCCGGCTTCACTCACTAGGACCCGGCTTCACTCACTAGGACCCGGCTTCACTCACCGGGATTTCCACCACCTGACTTCACTCACCAGGACCCGGCTTCACTCACAGGGATTTCATCAACCTAGCCCTCCAGGCTAGGACCTGACCCTCCAAGCCAGGACTTTTTTACCTAACCCTCCATGTTGGGACTTTTCACCTAACCCTCTAAGTTAGGACTTTTCACGTAGCCCTCCAAGCTAGGACTTTTCACCCAACCCTTCCGAATTAGGACTTTTCAACACCTAGCCCTTCAAGCTAGGATTTTCCACACCTAACCCTCCAGGTTAGGATTTACCAACACCTAGCCCTCCAAGCTAGGATTTTCCATACCATGCTTAATCACCGATTAGGACTTAACCATAATCATAATCATCCACCTAAACTAAAATCGGTGTCAACACCAAAACAACAATCAGGGTCAGACTGCATCAACACTTTCGAGAGATACCCTCACCTTGATTATTTGATAGATGTTGACTTATATCTATCAGAGGTTGTGCCAACATAGTATCACCCTTAGTGAATTTCTCAAGAATGTTGCCCACATATGAGATTGACTTAGAATAAGTTCTTGTGATGTCCTAAGAATCTTGATTCCTAGAATCACATCAGCGAGGCTCATATATTTCATGTCAAATCTTAAATTAACATTTCTTTAGTAGATTTGATTATCTTATCATTACTCCCAATGATAAGTATGTCATCTGCATATATGCATAAGATGACATATTTATTCACTGTGACTTTCATGTAGATACATTTATCATATTCATTGAACTTAAATACACTTTCCTTCATAGTATTATCAATTTTCTTATGTCACTACTTTGGTGCTTATTTCAAACTGTATAATGACTTCCCCAATCTACAAATCTTAATTTTCGGCTCTAATATAGAAAATTTTTCAGATTGCTCCTTATTGATTTTCGCTTCTAAATTCTCATTTAGAAAAACAATCTTTATATACATTTAATATATTTTTATATTTTATAGAGTGACAATAGTCAACAATACTCTAATGAAAGTTACTTTTGATGTCAAAAAACATGTATCAAAGTCTTCACATTGTTAGTAACTTTTAATTTTCAATCTAGCTTTGTACTTATCAATTGTACCATCTGATTTCATTTTTTTTGAAAATCCACTTACAACCAAGTGATTTACTTCTTGAAGGAAGATTACAAGTTCCTAAGTGTGATTTTACAAGATAGAGTCAAATCTTAGATGCAATTGTGTCTTTCCAGTGAGGTCCATTAGAAGAACTTATAGCTTCTGAATAACTTTAGAGATCACTTTCCAATATAAATGAGAAACATTTTGTTCCAAAGAATTTTTCTACCCAAGCTCTTTTATTTCGTCGAAGCTCAACCTCAACTGGTGCTTCTTCTTGTTTTTCATATGCCCGTTAAAAACTTCCTTTCTCTCGAGTCCTATAAGGAAACACATGTTCAAAGAACAAAGCATTTCTTGATTCTATTATCAAGTTCTTGTGTATATTTGATATTTGTGACTCATAGATAAAAAATTGATATGCATAATTATTATGTGTATATCCATAAATATACAATCAACCATTTTTTATCCTATCTTAATTTTTTTGAATCAGACACCATAACTTTGCCAAGACACCTCTACATTCACAAGTATTTATAGGATGATTGTCTTTCATTTCATAACTCTTACGAGCTCTTATATATTTTCTTTCAGGATATCTTATTTAAAAGGTAATTAACTACTAGCATAGTTTCCCTCCCTGCCCCCCTCCCCCACACACACGTACTCTAGCAGTTCAAAGCTCAATAGAAAATCATTCATTATCACTTTTAGAGTGTGATTCTTTAGCTCAGCATCATTTTGTTGAGGAATATAGGAAGGTGTTGTTTCTTGTCTGATCTTATGTTCAACACACAACTCAGAGAATGCTGATACATATTCACCGTCTATTATCATCAACAAAAATGATAAATACTTATTATTACCATGTGATGGTGTACCTTTTTGATCACACACATCGATGTGGATTAGGCTGAGTGGTTCATTACTTCTTTCAACGTGTTAAAAGGATGACCACGCCATTTTTGCTTAAATACAAGTCTCATACTTATATTTTGAGTAAAGGTGAAATGTAGGTATGCTTTGAATATTTATTAATCTACAATACATTGTAGTTAATATGTCCTAGTTTACCAAGTCACAAATACAAAGACTCAAGCATATAAATAGAAGAACTTTAATTCTTATTAATTGTGCACCTAATGGTCATTACACTGTTACATAGTTCTTTCCTATAAACATTTCATTCTTTGACAATGTAACTTTGTCTGAGTCAAAAAAATGTAGAAGTCATGCTTTCCCAAAAGTGATTCGAACAATAGATTCTTTAGAATCTTTGGAACATACAATACAATATTCAGAGTGAACTTCTTTCTCGTGGTTATCTTCAACATCACTCTCTCATGGCTGGTGTCCGAGGTTGTTGAGTCCTATACGAATAGTTTGTCTCCATCTTTGACTTCTTCAACGTTGTGGAACAACTCCTTATTGCAACACACATTTCTAGTATCACCAATATAGTTTATCAAATCACAATCCTATACAGGATCAATTTGGGGTTAGAATTGGATCAGTCGGAATCATATCGTAGAATAGTATGATCCTACCAAAAACTTTTATAATCTAATTTAATATTTGATAGGATGATCAAGTTGATCAATAAAAACTAAATCAATTTGATATTTGATTAAAATCCCTTTAGAATAAATTAAATTATTAATAATGATATTCATAGAAATAAAATTGAATATATATAATAAATAAATAAAATTAATTTATAATTTTTAAAATTTAAAATAAATTTATATTTTTAATGAGATAATTTGATTAGGGTTCAAGGAAGCCTATTTAAACTATCTTATTAAAATTAGGAGTTGATTAAATCAATTAACTAAAGCTTCAATTAAAACCCCAAAGCTCAATAAAGTTCACTATGTCGCTCTTGGAGCTATGGTGCAATGGTTAGATCTCCAAGTGTGGATCCCAAGAATCTCACAATAGAGACTCAGCTGTAGCAAATTGCAAGGGATTTTTCCTAATAGCAAGTCTAAGAAAGATGACCATCTAGATAGACCACCATGAGCACCGATGGGAAAGTTCCATGGGGTCGGGCTAATTGTCCCTAAGATTAGTCTATTTGAAGAAGTAAATACCGGGTGCAAACTAAAGTTCACTGTGTCACTGCTCTCCCCCCACACACGGGCTTGCCGTCGCTCTCCTCACTAACACTCCCCTCACCCGCATACTCGCCGCCGTTGCTCCCCTCACCCACTGCTGTTAGCTGAAGGATTCCCCTCTTCCCTATTGCAACCAATCGGAGAATAGCCTCCTCTAGTAGTAGGAGATCACCCCTGCCACGAGAAAGTAGCGACACCCAAGTTTGTGTGTCCCCCTCTACAAGCTGCAAGAACCGTCTCCTCATGCACGCTCGCACATCCCCTCCACTTTCACTGCCCGCCAATGAGGACCTCCTTCGATGTCACTACCCAATGATGAGGATGTTGTCCATGGTTCCCGTGTGTGTAGAATCATTTGTAACGTAAGATCGTATCAATCTCACCAATCTTGTATGATTCCAGCGATCCTGTTCCAATTCCACTACAAAATTTGATCTCAAAGATCCTAGGATCGTTTTACTTCTTCTAGATCCTAGGATCGTACAATCCTATGATCTGGATTGTACTTTTGCAAGCTATGGGTACCAGTATCAATCCACCATTGCCACTGATTTAAACTCACCATGCTCAATTCGAAGACTATGACATAGAGGTCATCCATTGCTAGTCCCTCATTTAGATTAGCCTCCTTCTTATTCTTCTGCTTTTTGCACTCCGAATATTTGTGATAAACTTAGTCATGAAAAATTTCCCAAAGAAATTCATTTTGCTTGCACATCCTTTGGGTCTCATCTTGGAAGATTTGAGATTCTTCCATTTTGAGTTTTGACCATGTTCAACCACGCTAGCTTTTGCAATAGCTTGAGAAAATAACTCTTTCTCTGAATTCTTGTTGTCTTTCACAATTCGAAGTTTTTCACATTCATCTCCTCTCGCTTATGCTTCAAGTAACTCTTAAAGCCCTTCTAGCCAAGAGGCAACTTGTCAATGATACACGTAGATGGTTTCACTCAACATCATATCTTTCGAGTGAATTTCGTGCACTTAGACTGGGTTGATCATCGTTTTGGAGTCAACCATCTTGTAGTGCAAGAATCGATCAATGATGTCCCTATGGGATGGACTAATGGCTAGCCATGAGGCATTGCTATCATGAGGTTCTGGGGGTCAAATTCTGGCGAAGCAAATAGGTGATCTACAAGTGCACGGAAACATCATCAAACAATATATATCGTATCCATAGGGACTGATGAGGCACGCACTAGATAAATTGAAAGGTGAACTAGCTATACTAGCCGAAAGTGTAGTGATCACTATTGGTGCCGGAAACACCAAATTAAACCTGATTTTGATAATGACAAAGGGTTCAAAGTTAAGTATGCTTTTGGATCAAACATATTTTTCTAAGTGTGCAGAAAAGTCCTAGTTTACCTAGGTACAAAGTCTTGACCTGTAGGGTTGAGCACGAAGTCCTGATCGAGGACTGGGCATGAAGACCTGATCGAGGGTTGGACATTGAAGACTTGCCCGAGGGTTGGGCACAAAGACCTAGTTCAAAGGACTAGGCACGAAGACCTGATTGGGGGTCGGGCATCGAAGACCTAATCCGAAAGATCGGGCAGGAGCCTTAATCGAGCGATGACAACAGACAGAAGTAGGGATGGGTCGAGGTACGAACATCTTGAGATCCGAAAGTTTCGGAGGTCTAGCAAAAGTCCAACCGGAGGTGCCGATTGGCAACAGGTAACTTCTCCAGAGTGGAGTAGGTGAGGGTCGTTCCTTGGAAGAGGGAACAGTAGGCGTCGGTCTGACCTAGGATTTCATTTGAAATCCAAAGTCAGGATCAGACAGCTTCGGCTGTTGTACATTCATTCATGTTATATATTATTTGTATTCGAACTAACCCTGTGTTGCAACTAAAGAGAATGAAGCCTAGCCATGTCTGGGGCACCTGAGAGGACTCAAACGCCCAAGAACTAGGTGCCCGAGAGGTCTTGGGCACCCGAGAACACGGGCGCCCGAGAGGACTCAGGCACTTGAGAACGCAGGCGCCCGAGATGTTTCTGGTGCCCTAGAACATAGGCGCCCGAGAGGTCTCGGGAGCCCCTGTGTGTGTGACTCAGCTTGGGCGAGGTTGAGCTAGCGGAAGCTGGTTGGAGTCGGTACATCAGCATCACAGGCGCCCCAGAGCCTCTCAGGCGTCCGAGAAGGATAAAATTTGCCCAATCAGCGGATTAGGACGCGGCTGAATCGCTATGTTGGGGTCACCCCTATTGGCACTCGGGCGCCCGTATGCTTATATATATAGGGTTTCGACCATAGCTTCTTGACAACAACTTTCTATACCATTTGTACTCAAGTGTCCTGCACTAAAACAGTCCAGAATCGATGAAACGTTGCTCCAACAATGACATGCTACTTCTATCTTTTACTTAAGAATTGTCGATATAATTTGTGTTTCTTTTGTACTTAAATTTGCATCTTTGTAACAACTTTTTGTGACTTATAGAATTGTCCAACGTAAATGGTCAAGGATCATGGGCCTTGAAGTAGGAGCCGTCACAGATTCCGAACCAAGTAAAAATAAACAAGTTAGCGTTGTATTTTTCATTCCGCTGCTTATACTCTACCTAAATCCGAGAATTTTTGAAACGCGATATTCACCCCCTCTATCGCTCTCAACGATTCCACAATCACAATCTAAGAGAGTGCTAGAGAGAGAAGATAGCTGGGGAATCGAGTGAGAGAGACTAGTGTGAGAAGAATGTTGAGATCATTCAGGTCGGCTAGCTAGGGGGGAGGGTGAATATGTTAGTAGGAGCCCTAGAGCTAATTATGTGATGATTGACTAGGAATTTTTGTATCATATTCTATTATTAATAAAGACAAAGTTTGATTATTATACTTACTTTATATTTGTGCCAAATAACTAAGTATAATAATGTCCTTAGGTAGTAGGTTCTTATCTACATCATATTGATTGGTTGAATTGATAGTGAGATGATGTAGCAAACACGATACTAAACCATTTCTAGTCAAATATTAATATTCAAGGATAATATTAATGCATGAAGACTAATATGTAGGTCAATTAATGACTTGAGCTCACAAGTCATGGATATGTGATATCATGTTAACACATGGATATACATTAGAGAATGTGTATTGAATTAATCCGCCATGAGAAAGTTTCATAGATTGTCATATGAGTGTCATAAACTTTTTCATATGACTATTAGTATAAATAGTTCTTAGACCTGAAGTCACTACGGTGTAAGGAGTTATGTACTTTGGTATCATCAAATGTCACCCATAACAGGATGTGTTGGTGCTGAAAGCACCCAAGTCAAACCTGTGTTTTGATAATGGCAACAGGGTTCAAAAGTTAAGTCTTACTTGTTTTCTAACAAGTCACTCTAGTGTGCAGGAAAAGCCCTAGCGAAGGACTGCTAGGCACTGGCGAAGGAATGCCAGAGTAAAAGCCCTAGCGAAGGACTGCTAGGCACTGGCGAAGGAATGCCAGAGTAAAAGCCCTAGCGAAGGACTACTAGGCACTGGCGAAGGAATTCCAGAGTAAAAGCCCTAGCGAAGGACTGCTAGGCACTGGACGAAGGACAGCTCGGCATCCAAGCCCTGGCAAAGGACCACCAGGCAAAAGTCCAACCAGAGGAACGGTTGGCATCAGGTAAATTCTCCCGAGAGGAGTAGGTGAGGACGCATTCCCCGTCGAGGGAACAGTAGGCGTCGGTTCGACCTAGGGCTCCATTTTGGAGACCCAAAGTCAGAACCAAGACAGTTAAGGCTATATAAACTAACCACTTAATGTTTTGCTGTGTCTTGGACTAACCCTGGATGCAGGACCGAAGGAACGAGTGTCTGCAGCTCAGAGAGCCTCAAAGGAGTGAGGCAACAGCTGACCAGGGCACCCGGAGTGTCCCGGGCGCCCCCAAGGTGAACACAAAACACACAAACAAGAAGTGCGCTTCGACAGTACATCCTGCGGGCGCCCTCGTGCTCCCGGGCGCCCCCGCTGCTCCCGGGCGCCCCCAGCGTCCCGGGCGCCCCCAGTGCCAGCTACCGAACCACACCCTCGCGAAGCCAAGAAGATGGAGTTTTGACCCGGTCAATGCGGGCGCCCCGAGCGCTTCGGGCGCCCTGGTCAAACCTGATCTCGAAGGTAAAGGGATCAGACGTTGACCGAGCATTGTGCAGATCAAATGACACGGGGGGGGGGGCGCCCCCGACGTCCCGGGCGCCCCCAGGCCCTATATAAAGGGCCCTCGACCCCAAGCTTCAACAACAACTTCCAATCCACGCTTCTACGCTCTTCTGCTCTCGCGCTTCGCCCCGGAATCCTTCCAACTCGAGCCGACGACGTCCTGCTGCTCCGAAAAAGTCTATCTACCCCGGACGTCGGTAAAAGAGCGATTTAAGTTTACTGTATTGAATTTTGTAATTATCTTTTGTAAACTATTTGCGCCTTATATAGAATTGCCCAAAGTAAACGGTCAACGACCGTGGGCCTTGGAGTAGGAGTCGACACAGGCTCTGAACCAAGTAAAATCGAACGTGTCTCTATGTTACTTTATTTTCTTAATTTCCGCTGCGTACTTGCTCTAAGTTCTTTCCGAAAAACGATTTCCGATATTCACCCCCCTCTATCGGTTTTCTCGATCCAACAAGTGGTATCAGAGCGGGGAAGTTCAAACTTGGTGCAACCACCAGTTTGAAATTTTTTTCGGATTTTTATTTTCTTTTTCTCATTTGAATTTTCTTTAAATATTTCGTTCGAATTTTCTTTTTCCCGTTAATCGAGGTTGGTGCAACACCCCTCGCTATTTCATTTTATTCATCCCGCACTACTAATCCAAGGCCTAGTCTTGGAAAATTTTCTCTGTTAGTTTTCTGTTTCAGATTAAATAGCCATGCAAGAAGGATTTAGCACCGCCAGACCTCCACTTTTCAGTGGAGAAGACTTTTCCTACTGGAAAAGTCGAATGGAGGTCCACCTGAAAACTCAGGTGGACATGTGGATCATCATCCAGTCCGGACTGGAGATCCCCAAAAATGTCGAAGGAGTACCGCAGACCTACTCAGAATGGGACAACGCCCTAAAATGCAAAATTGAAGCCGATGCAAAGGCGACCCAGACTCTCCAATGCGGATTAACAAAAGAAGAGCTGAATCGGGTAGGCCCCTTCAACAGTTCAAAGGAGCTGTGGGCAAAGCTGATCGAACTGCATGAAGGAACGTCAGACACCAGGATCAGTAAGAGGGATCTGCTCCTGAACAAACTCTACACCATCAAGATGGCCGACACTGAAACATCAGCCCAACTCCACGCACGCATACAAGAATTGATGAACGGTCTTCACACTATAGGTCACAAGGTTGAAAACCGTGACCTAATAAGGTATGCCCTAAACGCTTTCCCTAGAAATACCTTGTGGGCATCTATGGTAGATGCATACAAGGTTTCAAGGGATCTATCTAAAATTAAATTAGACGAATTGTTTTCTGAGTTAGAACTTCATGAACATACTAACTGCAATATGGCCGAGAAGAGTATTGCCTTTTTTGCAAGAAAAACTAGAAGATCGACAAAGAAGAAAACTCAACCTGAACCCGAGTCTACCTCAGACTCAGACGCAGAAGATGAAGAAGGAGATCAATCTGAGCTGGTCCGACTAGCCCGAAGTTATTATAAAAAATTAAAGGACCAAGCCAACACACGGAGAACAAGCCGAAGAAAGGACGAACCAGCTGAACCCGCAAACAAGCCCAACGTGACCTGCTACGAGTGCAAGAAAATGGGACACTACAAGTCAGAGTGTCCTAACCTAAAGGAGACTAAAAAGACAAGAAGGAAAAAGGCACTCCAAGCAACCTGGGACGAATCTTCCTCAGAAGAAGAAGAGGCACCCCAGTCCAACCTTCTAGCCCTGACTGCCTCAGACGAGACCGAGTCTGAATCAGAAAAGGACGACGGCAAGCTAACCTTTTCAGAAGACGGCGAAATCAAGGTAAGCGGTTTTAATAAACGTCAATTAAACGAACTTATCTCTTATCTTTCTCGAGATTTGGCGAAAGCCAAACTCCGAGTCGAATCCCTCCGACAGGAAGTAAAACTCCTGAAAGAGGGAGCTGACTCTAAATCATTAATCGAGAACATTCAAGAAGGAACTCCTACTCAAGTTGAAAAACTTGAGAAAGAAAACTTCTCCCTGAAAACTCAGGTTAAGGATCTTAGAGCGGCCTTAGAACGATTTACTTCTGGTTCCAATAATCTTGACATGATTCTTGGAAAACAGAAGTCCGTTCTAAATCGATTCGGACTTGGCTACAGAACCAAATCTCGATAAAGATCGTATTTTGCTGTACTGAATCAGTCCAGAAGTAAAGTTCAGGCATGGGTACCTAAACTGTGCCTGAACAAACCAACTGGATCAAATCAGTATTGGATCCCCAAGGACAAGATTCACATCTTGCCTAATTATTATTGTGGCTATAGTCCAGGGGGAGCCAAATTAAAAACTATTTTTATTGTCAAATAGAATTTAATACTTGCACTTTGCCTGATTGATTGTTTATTTAAATTTATACAATTTACCATGCTTAGACTTAGGTTAGTATAAGGACAGAACAAACTTAACTGAAACTTGACAACATAGTATTGGGTGAAGGTGAGATGATAGTACGTTAGGGAAACCAATTCTAATAAGATCAAGTTCACTTGGTCTCCTTAGACTGGTGAAACTAGCCGAAGCTACCGATCCAAAATCCAAACTAGTTAGACCAGAACTTTTTCAAAAATTAATTTTGAAAATGAAATTTCATTAAACGGCTTTGTCAAGGAAAGGGTTGATGATCCAATAAGGCTGCGGCCAAAGAAGGCCTAGAGTCTCGCCAAGACCTGGAAGCCAATTTTTGAATTTCAAATTCAAATTACTTTTTGTTAAATTCAAATCTAACACAAACTTTCAGTTAAGTATAGATTCAAACCTTCTCTTTCAAAATAAACTTAACTGTTTTTCAAAATTAATGCAATGCTTTCAAAATAAACTAACTTTTTCAAAATAATTTTATTATCAAAACCTGTCTCACAAAACCTATAAGGCTAACGTGATTGAAAACCCTAGATTTGGGTGAGACAGTAGGATTAAGACTCAATTGGAAATTCTTTGATGCCTATATTATGAGTCAATCATGTAGTTAAGATCACAAGTCAAACCATGGTCAACATGGTCAAACTAAAGGTAAACCTGGTCAAACCATAGTCAACATAGTCAAACCATGGTCAACATAGTCAAACCATGCTCAAAACAGTCAAAGCATGGTCAAACCAATTAAACCATGGTTAAATGATGACAAGACATAAGATTTGTCCTTACCCATACTATTCCGGGCGCCCGGGACCACACGGGCGCCCCCTCCCATACCTTTTCCTTCCCTCGAGACATAAAAGCTGCCTCTACCTTTGACCAGGGCGCCCGGAACCACGCGGGCACCCCCATCACTCTCATTACAGCAAAGGCTGCAAAAGCAGCCTGATGAGGGCGCCCGGGCAGTCCCGGGCGCCCCCAACCAGTCAAAGGTACTGCCTTTGGCAGTATCCACTGACCAGGGCGCCCGGAAGCTCCCGGGCGCCCCCGTTGATGTGCCTATATAAGGCACCCGAATTCCCCTTCTCTTCCCACACCAAAATTAACTCCCTTCTTCACTTCTTTCCCGGAGATCTTGCAAGTCTTCATCCTCAACTATGCCTCCCCGAGCCGCCCAGTATAATTTTTACTTTTATTGCATTTTAATTTATTTTTTTTGCAATATCATCATGCTTCTTTTAATTTCCTTAACTTAGAAGACGCTGACCAAACCCGGTGCCGAACCAAGTCCTGACCCTAGGTTCCCTACCCTAGAGTTATGTAACAAGTTTGCACAAACCATTTACAAGCCTATTAAAACAAACTATCTTAATAGGCACTTCTTTACCCAATCATGCCCCGTAGCCATGAATGTTATCAACTTCTATCAATTAGATAATCTTGTCTTTTGCACCCATACCATTAATGAATCTTTATGTGCAGAGTTCTACAATAATATAATTCGACAAGATAATCTAATGTTTCACACTACTGTCCAAGGAATACCTCTGTCTATCACCCCTACTTTGTTGAACCGATTCCTTGGACTGCGACCCTCTCAGTCCACATTTTGCTGCTATCCACCTAGGAATCCTCCATTTGATCCTCCCTATTCTCACATTACCTTAGACACCATCCACTCCTATTTCTATAGGGAAGGACTCCCCGCGAACAGAAGATTCCAAGCCGTTGAACTTCAGGCACAGGACTATGCCCTGTACAGAGTCCTGGTCCGCTGTATTTTACCCCTCTCCACTAGAGATCTCGGTACCATGCGACCTTTTCATGCTTTCCTTTTGTATGCCCTAGTCCATCACCTTGACATAGACATTGGTCTACACATGTTTCATACTATCCTACATGCGTCCAATGTCACGACCTAGGGACGAGTGCGCACTCCATTCTGCCACATCATCACCTCTCTCCTTCGTCACCACGGTCGTGACATAACCGTAGGTGAAATAACTGCTATGACCGACTTTGACGAAATAGGATTTAGGAAATTTTCGTTAGTGGGTCTAGAGGTATCGGCCACCGGGGTTCTGAGTTGGAGACGACAGCAGGCCGGGGCTCCGATCGGTTCAGACGAGGAGGTTGAGATCGACGTTGGGGATCTGGCAGCAGTAGCCCGAGTGCACATCAACGAGCCCGCTCCACCGACACTCTACCAGAGAGTGACACATTTAGAGACACAGGTTCAGAGTCTCCGAGAGGAGGTCGAGGCCTATCACATAGAGCAGATGGACGCTCGTAGGGCCGACCGAGAAGTGGCTGATGCTCGATACATCGAGCAGAGGGACGCTCGAAGGGCCGATCGAGAAGTGGCTGATGCTCGATACATCGAGATGATGGCACGATTCGATTCATGGCACCCCGGTCCCTCATCTTAGATCTGATTGCATTGTACTATTAGCTATCTGACTGCCCCTACCTAGTAGGGTTGACTTATGTTTTGACCTGTATGACTGTTATGTTTTTCTCTGTTGACCTGTGGAATTAAGTACTTATTTCATTTGACTATCTAAGCAGTTAGGATTGTGTTCTGTAGAATAGATTAACTCTACTCTTGATTTCTTTTTTTTTATTATTTACAAATCAGTGTCTAAAAGAATTTGAAAAACTGTTTCACTTAATTTCAAAATCAGTTTTTTTTACTTAGTTTTATTTCAAAACTTCCCCCTTTCAAAACTAGGGTCTTTTTCGCAAATGGACTTAGCCTAGGCCCTAACCCTAGAACTGCATGCACCTATAGATTTAGAAGCCAGCATCTCACAAGCACCTTAGGATACTTTTGATTGATAACCTAGACAGGATTGAGATGCTTAGGTCTTTGCCTTAATTCAAGATGCTTTAAGTCAGTGCATCTGCAGTAATTGGGGCACTAAATACAACTTATACAGCAATCAAGTTAAGTGTCAAGTTTAGAAAATCTAACTTGAACAGAAACACTTAACTTGACTAACCCTAGCCAAAGCTACTGTTTATAACAGTTAGTGAGTAACTAATTGGGTTAGACAGGTCCCTACAAGAGAAAATCAACTGCTTTGGTTCAAGTCTTATCATGAATTGGTTCAGTACAACAAAATCATGTCAATATTTTTATGAAATTGATTTCAGTAATGAAGTTTAATTTCTGCTGTATTCATCTGTTTTTTTTTGATATATGGCAAAGGGGGAGAGATAGAAAAAGAGAGAGTTTAGTTAAAATTTTCTTAAATTTTTTTTTTCAAAAACTCTCATTTATTCAAAAAGTACCATGTTCTAAAAATTTTCTAAGCTTTTCAAAAATTTCTAAGTACTTAAGTTTTCTTTTTCAAAATTTTCTAATTTTTTTTTACTTAAGCTTTTCGAAAATTATTAAGCTTCTCAAGAATTCACTAAAGTTTTTTAAGTTTTCAAAAGCTTTTTCAAAATTTTCTTACTTAAGCTTTTCGAAAATAATTTCTAAAAGTACTTAAGCTTCTAAGGAATTTACTAAAAGTTTTTACTTAACTTAATGTTTTCAAAACTTTTGAATACTTTAAACTTAAGAAGTATTTTTCTAAGTACTTAAAGCTGTTCAAAACTTTACTAAGTACTTAAGCTTTTTCTACTAAGTACTTAAATTAATGTTTGCAAAACTTTTTGAGTACTTTAAACTTAAGGCCTCAAATTTTTTTTGGTACTCTAAACTCAGTTAAACTTAAAAGATTTCCAAAGTACCTAAACTTAAGTCTTCAAAGTACAAAATCATTCTAAGTAATGTTTTTTCTTAACCCCACGAATTTTTGAAAAATCTAGGGGGAGATTCTCTCCAGGGGGAGGGAACAAAATTTAACTTTTTCATGGTTTGATTAAACTTAACTTTTTGAACTAGGGTTGCCATAAATCAAAGAGGGGGTGATTGTTGGTGCTGAAAGCACCCAAGTCAAACCTGTGTTTTGATAATGACAACAGGGTTCAAAAGTTAAGTCTTACTTGTTTTCTAACAAGTCACTCTAGTGTGCAGGAAAAGCCCTAGCGAAGGACTGCTAGGCACTGGCGAAGGAATGCAAGAGTAAAAGCCCTAGCGAAGGACTGCTAGGCACTGGCGAAGGAATGCCAGAGTAAAAGCCCTTGCGAAGGACTGCTAGGCACCGGGCGAAGGACAGCTCGGCATCCAAGCCCTGGCAAAGGATCACCAGGCAAAAGTCCAACCAGAGGAACGGTTGGCATCAGGTAAATTCTCCCGAGAGGAGTAGGTGAGGACGCGTTCCCCGTCGAGGGAACAGTAGGCGTCGGTTCAACCTAGGGCTCCATTTTGGAGACCCAAAGTCAGAACCAAGATAGCTATGGCTGTATAAACTAACCACTTAATGTTTTGCTGTGTTTTGGACTAACCCTGGATGCAGGATCAAAGGAACGAGTGTCTGCAGCTCAGAGAGCCTCAAAGGAGTGAGGCAACAGCTGACCAGGGCGCCTGGAGTGTCCCGGGTGCCCCCAAGGTGAACACAAAACACACAAACAAGAAGCGCGCTTCGACAGTACATCCTGCGGGCGCCCCCGTGCTCCCGGGCGTCCCCAGCGTCCCGGGCGCCCCCAGTGCCAGCTACTGAACCACACCCTCGCGAAGCCAAGAAGATGGAGTTTTGACCCGGTCAATGCGGGCGCCCCGAGCGCTCCGGGCGCCCCGGTCAAACCTGATCTCGAAGGTAAAGGGATCAGACGTTGACCGAGCATTGTGCGGATCAAATGACACGTGCGGGGGGGGGGGGGGGCGCCCCCGACGTCCCGGGCGCCCCCAGGCCCTATATAAAGGACCCTCGACCCCAAGATTCAACAACAACTTCCAATCCATGCTTCTACGCTCTTCTGCTCTCGCGCTTCGCCCCGGAATCCTTCCAACTCGAGCCGACGACGTCCTGCTGCTCCGAAAAAGTCGATCTACCCCGGACGTCAGTAAAAGAGCGAATTAAGTTTACTGTACTGAATTTTGTAATTATCTTTTGTAAACTATTTGCGCCTTATATAGAATTGCCCAAAGTAAACGGTCAACGACCGTGGGCCTTGGAGTAGGAGTCGACACAGGCTCCGAACCAAGTAAAATCGAACGTGTCTCTGTGTGACTTTATTTTCTTAATTTTCGCTGCGTACTTGCTTTAAATTCTTTCCGAAAAACGATTTCCGATATTCACCCCCCTCTATCGGTTTTCTCGATCCAACAGGATGGACTATAAAGGTGATCACTGGGTATGTAATGAATTATGCGGAGGGATGTGAGTGATGTAGATGAGATATATCTCTCCATATGATGGGAGTGATATCTGTATGCCCCTTGATCGAGTAGGACTACTAAAACGTATGACTATCCTCAAATGAGTCAATATGAGATATTAAGCTCATTTGTGAGTGAGTCTGCTCGGGGATCAAGAAACACAAAGATTGATTGAGGATGACACTGTCTATGCCTCATTGGTCAATCTAGATATCGAGGATAGAAGCACAAGGTCATACATTATCATAGCCACAGAGGTTAAGTCGGATCTCGACTTTCTCGTCACTTGGGTATAAATGATACATTGCTAGATGCCACTTATTTCTTATGTGTCTAAAGCAGTTTAGCCACATTGCCAACGTTACGAGAACCTATTGTATCACATACTAAGGACACGATGCTCGGAGATTAATTGATCTTAGTTTGACTAAGATTTGATCCGAATTGGATTAATTGAATTAGACTCAAGTAAATCCAATTGGATTATGGGATTGAGATCTAATTTGAGTTAGACTCATTTAGATTAGACTCAACCACATTTGAATTCGATATTAATTTAATAAAATATTTAATGACTTAATAATAGAGGAAGATGAAAAGTTTCTCTTCATTGGATGAAGAGAAGTTGAAGAGCCACATGAGAAACATGTGCACTAATTGGGGTTTTATTGGCTTTAATAGAGGGAATCTAAAGGGACAAAAACTCTTCATATTTATGGGATGAGTATAAAAGAGTTTTTCTTATCATTTGGATGAACTACTTGTCATTTTCTTCCCTTTCCTTCCCTTGGTCAAAATCCCTTCTTCTCCCTCTCTTTCTTGCTTTGTGAATCTCCTCTTGTGGCTAGCACCACAAAGGTGATTCTTCTCCGAAGCTTGAGAGATCGTGTTCGTGTGAATACGCATAGAGGCATAAACACTTGAACGTGCAAGAGATCCAGCATATCTCAGACAAGCGGGATAAGCGAAGGGCACGCGCCAAAGTATACCTATAAGATAGGAATTTGTAGATCTAATTTTGTATGAGTTTTCTTTCACATGGATCACTCGTGGGATCTATTATTTTTGCTGGGATTTTAAAATATTTTAGCCTATAAATCCCTACAGTAGTATTAGAGCCACTTGCGAAATATCGTACAAAGTGTTATATACTTTTATATATGATATAGAAGTAGGACAAGTTTTTGTTATGGGTTGCACATAATTGTATGAGTATTTTGTCTTTATGCAAAAGATTATGTTAATTAAACTAAAAGGCTATAGCATCATCATTCATATAATAGCCTGCTATAGTCCGATTGCTCTTGACAAAATATTATAATCTTTGATGTTCATGTTGATGAAGTTGCGTCAGTCTGTTGTGAATAGATTGTGTATTTTTGTCGCAAGGACGCATCAATGGAATAATAAGGATCTCGGATTTATTTTGATGGATTATTGCTTATGAGGTTTCTGGTCAATGACTAACCGGCTAGCGTGACCGCCGTGAGGTTTTTGCTCATGAGCAATTTTTACACTCATAATAAAATTATTGTCCTAAATCTATTAATTGTGATTGATGACATGGTGCATGCTTATGACCTTAACCCCAATATGATTGGATGTATATGTGTGTGTGCGTGCATGTTGTAAAGTAATTTATAATACGACTTGCTTGTCGTGCCTTATCTCTATTTTTCTAGTTGTAAAATAAATTTAACTCGAATGTAACTCGAGTTTTCCTAATTTATAATATACAAAATGAGGAGTGGAATGCCTATTAAAGGATGAAGTTACAAGAAAGATGCCGATGACACATGACGATCGAAGGATGCACTTGGAGAAGATGTTATCACTAGGTTGACCATCGATTTTCTCATTGGCTTGAGAAGATTGTAGTGTATGGGCCATAACGATGTCACATTTTACCGCTTATATATTGATATATGCAATGTGTGTATGCGATGTATGAATAGATAAACATTGATCTTAATTAAGTCAACTCGATATGCCTACCAAAGTTTGGTACTCATAAACTACCTCGATCATTTGTAGTTGGGTTTGCCAAAGCAAAGCGGCACATGTTATCTTGGTAGAGTGCAAGAGGACAATTATGATGTCCCACTATCGAACTTTGGGCGAGACTTAACTAAGTCATCTCAATTGAATTGAAAAACTTCAAGGCATATCCCAAAAGTTGGAAAAAATTGGGTAAGAGAACAATTATACTAAGTCTTGGGCGATTAGGCAAAGCTAACTCAAGATGATGTGTAATATGGATCTTGCCCCTTTGTTTCCAAGAGTTGCATAAATTGTAATTGGTAAAATATTGCCTACCTAATTATACTAAGTCTTGGGCGATTAACCAAAGCTAACTCAAGATGAGGTATAATATGGTTCTTGTCCCAGATGAATGTAGTCTCTATTTGGTTTGGAGCTAGTAGTGTGGGCAAATTGAGTTTGCCTACGTCCATGACTAGCCCCTACCAAAGTTCTACGATTCAGTGGGAGTATCATTTAATTAAAGACCTAATTAAATGATCTAGATATGATACTTATTTCTGCATGTTTTACTATTGTAGATCACCATGTTGTCTAACACATCAAATACTCTCTCTCTCTCTCTCTGCGATCCATCCTTGAGAAGGACAAGCTCAATGGAGCTAATTTCCTAGACTGATACAGAAACTTGAGGATCACCTTCAAACAAGAATGAAAACTGTACGTCCTAGAGCAACATCTTCCAAAAGCACCTATCACTACCGCCACTCACGCTGAAAAAGATACTTACAAGAAGCATCAGGATGATGCATTCAATGTTGCATGCCTCATGCTTGCCACCATGAACTCTGAGCTTTAGAAGCAACATGAGAACATGGATGCATATGATATGGTTAAGCACCTAAAATAACTATATCAAAGGCAAGCTAGGCACGAGCGGTTTGAGGTGTCTAAGGCCCTATTTGCATGCAAGATGCAAGAAGGAACTCCTGTAGGAACTCACGTACTCAAGATGATTGGGTATGTCGAGAACCTTAAAAGACTAGGATTTCCACTGGATCAAGAATTGGCTGTTGGTGCAAATTGCATCAATGATGTTCTCCTCTAAGTGTTTTAATATTTGACAATTTAGTTAAGACAGTGACACATGAACAGACAAAGGGGAGTTAAGAGAGGAGTAACCAAAGTGGAAGGAAGTCCTAGTAAACCTAGACAATAAGTTCTGGTTCAGGGAATTGGGCACTAAGTCCTGATCGAGGATTGGGCACTAAGTCTTGGCAAAGGGCTGGGCACCGAAGACCTGCTCGGAAGGTGGGCACGAAGTCCTGGTCGAGGACTGGGCAAGAAGACCTAGCCGAGGGTTGGGCACCGAAGTCCTGGTCGAGGATTGGGCAAGAAGACCTGGTCGAGGGTTGGGCACCGAAGTCCTGGACTTAGGGTTTGGGCACGAAGTCTTGGTCCGAGGGACTGAGCAACTTAGCTGAGCGATGACTAAGGACAGAAGGAGAGACGGGTCAGGGTTCGGGCGTCTCGAGGTCCGGAAGTATCGGAAGCTAAGCAAAAGTCCACCCGAAGGACTGGGTGGCAACCGTCTCCTGAAAGGAGTAGGTGAAAGGCACGTTCTCGGGGGTGGGAACTTGCGTCGGTTCGACCTAGGGTTTCGTGGAAATTCGAAGTTCGAACCAAGTCCCTAAGGCTAATATTGTATGTATATGTGCTTTGTGTTTGTGTATCTTGCAGGTATCAAGAACCGAAGATAAAGCAGGCGGAAGGCTGGAAACCAACCAACCCAGGCACCCCCACTGATGGGGGCGCCCAGATCAAACCCTAAAACCTAGTGTTGGGTTGAAAGGCATGATGCCAGGCGCCCAGCATGATGGGGGTGTTGATGCAGTCTGACCCTGATTGTTGTTTTGGTGTTGACACCGATTTTAGTTTAGGTTGATGACTATGATTATGATTGAGTCCTGATCGGGGATCAGGCATGGTATGGAAAATCCTAGCTTGGAGGGCTAGGTGTTGGAAAAGTCCTAATTCGGAAGGGTTGGGTGAAAAGTCCTAGCTTGGAGGGCTAGGTGAAAAGTCCTAACTTGGAGGGTTAGGTGAAAAGTCCCAACTTGGAGAGTTAGGTGAAAAAGTCCTGGCTTGGAGGGTCAGGTCCTAGCTTGGAGGGCTAGGTTTGGAAAAGTCCTAATCCGGAAGAGTTGGGTGAAAAGTCCTAGCTTGGAGGGCTAGGTGAAAAGTCCTAACTTGGAGGGTTAGGTGAAAATTCCCAACTTGGAGGGTTAGGTGAAAAATCCTTAGCTTGGAGGGCTAAGGTGGATGAAATCCTAGCTTGGAGGGCTAGGTTTGAGTCCCTGGATCGGCCTGGTGACCGATCAGGGATATTGGCACGCTGCTCCTTCATGGATCGGTCTGGTGATCGATCCAGCGATGACTGATCGGTCTGGTGACCGATCAGGGAGCCCACGGTGAGGTTGGGAACCTACTGTGTGGCTCCTGATTGGTCTGGTGACCGATCAGGGAGCAGGCCGTTGCTTTGTTGCTTGGCTCCTGATCGGTCCGGTGACCGATCAGGGAGCAGGCAACTTCCTCACTGCCTTGCTTCTGATCGGTCTGGTGACCGATCAGGAAGCACTCAGTGAGTTGAGTTCCCCCGCTGATAAGCTCCTGAACGATCTGGTGACCGATCCATGACTTAGGATTTGATTTCTGCAGTTACTGTTCACTTAGACGTGGACCGATCAAGCTTGAGCCTGATCGGACAGGGAGCTACCTGATCGGTCTGGTGACCGATCAGGCTTCACTCTGATCGGTCTGGTGACCGATCAGGTTTGTGTTGCCGCGAGAGCTGGGAGTCCCAGCTAAGCGGTGGATCGGTTTGGTGACCGACCCACAAGCCCTGGATCGGTCCGGTGACCGATCACTTTAATTCAAATTGCACTGTCAGACGCTCTGATCGCGTCTGACCATATCCGATTCTCTGCGCTTAACATTTGATACATGATTTGCTGCTTGATATGCTGTCCTAATACTCTGATTAAGTTGCAGGTGACAGGGAAGGAGTCAAACACTCAAGGAGAGTCAATGGAGACCTTTCCTTGGAGCAGGTTTGTATGTTTTTCTATCTCAGGTTGCAACGGGCACTGGTGCTGGCTGGAGCTGCTGACTGGGGCTGGTCTGAGGGAAGCTCAGGGAGTCCAGAAGAGCTCAGTGGTGGCTAGTGGTTGCAGGTGAGCAGCTGGAGGCTGTAGGGAGATGTTGTCACCTGGCGTTCAGGAGAGAAACAAAAGGAGTGGTGTGGAGCAGAGCAAGAAGAAGTTGTTGCCTTGGTTTCCTGCTGCGATTCTTGCTGCGTGCTTGAACTCCTTGCTGATCATCTTCTCTTGAGCGAGCTACTGTGATCTGTGCAACCATCCCTTGCTTGAGCACTTGGAGGAAGGAACAAGAAGCTTCGAGTCCAACAGCGAGAAGACACGGAGAAAGGGTTCTTGCGTGAGATCGTCGCTGGGTGGAGCTCAGAGGGAGCTTGCTGTGTTCTTGTCTTTGCTAAGTGCTAAGTAAGATCTTTCTTGTGTTTCACTGTGCTTAAACCTATATCATTGATTGAAACGCTATGGAGAGGTTACTCCACCGAGAAGGAGGTTGCATTCTATCCGGTATTAACCGGGGCTTGATCTGCCGACGATCAAGGGATCGCCCACCTTAAGGGCACGCCAAGGAGTAGGGGCAAGTTATCCTCGAACCTTGTAAACCCTCCTTGTTAGCGATCTTGTTTGTTTGTTCTAGTTAGTTTTTGTCTTCTGCATTTCTGCACTTCTTTGTTTCCATTATTTCTTCCGCTGTGCTACTAACAAACTGAGTGCAGAAGTTTGAAAAGCTTAAAGTCCAAGTGTTTGGCTATATTCACCCCCCCTCTCTAGCCATCCGAACTCCAACAAGTGGTATCAGAGCTTGGGGCTCTGTTTTTGCGGATTAACAACCGAGAGCTATCATCCATTGTATTGAGAGAAGGCTTTAGCACCACCCGACCTCCTTTCTTTGATGGCGCTGATTTTCAATATTGGAGATCAAAGATGGAGTATTATTTGAAGATGGACATCAATACTTGGTTCGCGGTGAAGGAGGGCTTCACCGCTCCAAAGGATGATGAAGGCAAGGAACTTGAATCGTGGCAGTGGACGGCTGAACAAACTCGAAAGAGTGAAGCCGACGCGAAGGCGGTTGTCACTCTACAATGCGGCATGAACAAAGATCAACTCATCAAGGTTGGTCCTTTCACAAGTGCAAAGGACTTGTGGAACAAGCTCATCGAACTCCACGAGGGTACCCGAGATTCAAGAATCGCCAAGAGGGACTTGTTCCTCAATCAACCTCAAAATCTCTCCACAAAGGAGAATGAAACGGTAAGTGAGCTCCATAGCCGGTTCAAGGAAGTCCTCAATGGGCTTCATTCGATTGATGAAAAAGTCGAGAATCGCGGCCTTGTGAGGTATGTGCTAAAAGCATTTCCAAGGAATGCTTTGTGGTCATCCATGGTGGATGCCTACAAAGTATCCAAGGATTTATCCATTGTTAAGTTAGATGATTTGTTTTGTGAAATGGAATTGCATGAAATGGCTAACAAAGGCCCCAAGGAGAAGGGGATTGCCTTAGTTGCAGGGGACCGATCCAATAAGAAGAAGAAGGAGAAGAAGAAGGAGAAGGAAGTCTCTTCATCTTCATTCTCTTCCGAATCCGAGTCCGATTCCGAGTAAGATGGCAGCGGCTCCTCATCCTCCGAGATGGCAAATTTTGTGAGAAGGATGATGAGAAGGGGTCGACGCTTCAAGGGTAAAGGTAATCCTAGTGAAGCTAAACTTGATAAGACTAATGCTTCTTGCTATGAGTGTGGTAGGAAAGGGCATTTCAAGAATGAATGTCCAAAGCTAAAGAAGAAGAAGGAGAAATCCAAAAAGAAAGAAGAAAAGTCCAAGAAGAAGAAGAAGGCCTTGAAGGCCACTTGGGATGAATCCTCCTCAAGCTCATCCGATGAAGAGAAGGAGGAGAAGAGCACAAGGCATGTGGCACTCATGGCATTGGGAGATCAAGAGAGCAGTGATGAATCTTCCAACTCCTCAAATGCGGCTTCATCATCTTCGGATGATGAAGAGGTAACTTCTCCCGAACTTGAGAAATGTTATAGAGCTATTGCATGTTTAACCAATATGTTGAAGAAGTCAAAAAATAAGGTTAAATCATTGCAATTGGAAATTGAACAATTGAAAACATCTAGGGATGATAATATAGATGACTTGCATGTTGAAATGTTAGAAGATGAGATTAAGTCATTGAAACTTGAGGTTGAAAATTTGAAATCCTCTAAGGTTGAGGATATAGATGATTTGCATGATGAATTGCTAGAAGAAGAGAACAAATCATTGAAGAGTAAGGTTGAGAGACTCAAGAATATTCTTGAGAAGTTCTCAACTAGCTCTAAAACCCTAGACATGATCTTGAATGCCTAAAGGGCAGTCTACAATAGGGCCGGTATTGGTTACCGACCTAAAGAACCTTCATTTGTGTCCTTGATGTCTAGGACTGATATGAGACAATCTAGGACACCCAAGGTTCAAAAGAAAGTTGTCAAGGCATGGGTGCCTAAGTTTTGTTTAGTTGATACTTTAGGTCTCAAGGTTTGGGTACCTAAAACTTCTATTTTTCGAATTGTGTAGGTTATGATTGAGGGGGAGCATCTATCAACTTGGTTCGTTGATAGTGGATGCTCCAAACACATGACCGGGGATAGATCATTGTTTACCACACTTCACAAGAAAAGTAGAGGTAATGTTTCATTTGGTAACAATGGTAGTCTTAAGGTCATAGGAATAGGAGACATTCAAATATCCGAATGTCTTAGAATTTCAAATGTCCTTCTAGTTAAGGGGATGAATTTTAATCTCCTAAGTGTCAGTCAATTGTGTGACACGGGTTACACGATTGATTTTCAACCAAGTCAATGTCTAGTTAGACAACATGACACCTTGGACACGGTACTAGTAGGAACAAGAGTAGACAATATTTATCAAGTTTCATTTAAAAGTGCTACTAATGTTTCTGCTAAGTGTTTCATGTCAAAAGAAGAAGAGTCCACCCTTTGGCACCGGAGACTTGCACATGTGAACATGAAGAATATTCAGAAGTTGGCCAACAAGGGATTAGTTCGTGGCTTACCAAGCATCAAGTATGAAAAGGATAAACTTTGTGATGCTTGTCAAATGGGTAAACAAACAAAATCTGCACATAAAGGTAAAAGCGCTGTAAGTACATCTACCACTTTAGATTTACTTCACATGGATCTATTTGATTGTAGTACTATCATATCATTGAATGGAAGTAGATATTGTTTTGTTATCATTGATGATTTTACTAGATATACATGGACTTACTTTTTAAAATATAAGGACCAAACCTTAGATGTTTTCATTTCTTTTTGTAGAAGAGTTGAAAATGAAAAATCATCAACAATTAAGACAATTAGAAGTGATCATGGAGGTGAATTTCAAAACCAACGGTTTTTAGAATTTTGTCAAGATAGAGGGTATAGGCATGAGTTCTCTACTCCTAGAACACCACAACAAAATGGTGTTGTAGAGAGGAAGAACCGTGTTCTACAAGAGGTTGCACGAAGCATGCTTAATGAGTACTCACTACCGAGTTACTTATGGGCTGAAGCTGTAAATACAGCTTGCTATGTGCAAAACCGAGTCCTCATCCATAGGTTTTTAGGAAAGACTCCCCATGAACTTTGGTTTGGAAAACCACCTACGGTTAAACACCTTAGGGTGTTTGGTTGTAAGGTATTCATACTAAACACCAAGGACCACCTTGGAAAGTTCACGGCAAAGGCTGATGAAGGGATACTAGTCGGGTATTCCCTCGTTAGCAAGGGAGGATCGATATAGGCGTGCAGAGGGGGGGTGAATGCACTTTCTTTGATCGTTTTGATCTCTACAAAGATGTTAGCGCAGCGGAAATAATATGCAAAAGAAATAACAATGCTAACAAAGTTCTTTTACTTGGTATCCACCCAGATGGGTGACTAATCCAAGGATACACGCTACGAGCACCACTTTTCACTATCGAAAAGTCTCCTTGAGGTGGAGAAACCTTTACAGCAAAAGCTTCCTCTTTACAGATGCAGAAATATGATGGAGGAAGCAAAGATCACTCTACAATTGGGCAGCACTTCGTTACTGTACGGAACTGTACGTGCACGTGTAACGAGGAGCTCCTTTTATAGGTGAAAAGGACAGACTCGCAGTCTGTCCAGCCCCGCACCAGTCGACTGCCCCGAGGGCATTCGACTGGCCCTGCAATAAATGCTGTCCAACG